>JAJOZX010016711.1:0-55698 GCA_023014485.1 Bathynomus jamesi | reverse complement strand
GCTGGTTAAGTATGCGGTCTACCATCTGAGTTTTTGACAGAATATAAACTAACGAAAATATCACGACTTAACCTAACCAATTATCAAGGGCGTACAGTTAATTATTAATTATAACATTGTTTGTCTTAGTAATGTTACTATTTACTAATACAACTGTTATAATTAATAATTAACTGTACGCCCTTGATAATTGGTTAGGTTAAGTGTGATATTTTCGTTAGTTTATATTCTGTCAAAACTCAGATGGTAGACCGCATACTTACCAGCACCAAAAAAAGTTTAATAAAAATGCTGATGAATTATGGGAAGCTGAGTTCGGATATGATTTTGTGGAAACTATATTTTAAATTATTAATACTTGTTTAAACGTAATCTGAGGTCTGCTATTTCGTTAATAAAATTTTTTAAAAACTTAGCCAACGGGCACTTAATAAAAAAGTCCTTTTTACCTATATTTATTTTATTCGGCACTCAAATGATTTTTTTTTTTTTTAATTTCCTAATCGCTGTTTAAAAATCTGTGCGGCAAGCGAGTCGTGATGTAGGAATTTCAGAATCGTCTGTCCAACGCATTTTGAAGCGCTGTCAATGGAAAAGTTACATTCCAAGATTAGTCCATGCTATTAATGAAGATGATCCGGACCGAAGAGTGGAGTATTGCGAGTGGTACTTGGCACGATGTGGATGTGGATTGGACGAAGGGGTTTCGTAGAATAACCTCCGCGTTCACCAGACCTCACACCACTAGACTTTTTTTTATGGGATACTTAAAAGACAAAGTCTACGCTATAAAACCTGCAACAGTCGCTGAATTGAGAGCAGCCATTGAACGAGAATGCACACAAATACCAAACGAAATGTTTCGTGATGTTTGCGATTCCATTGCTTCGCGTTATCAGCAGCGCCTGGACCAGAACGGACGTCAGTTTGAAAACAGGCGTTGACAAAACAATTAAATGTCTGTAGATTCTATTACATTTTGAAAATGAAATGTATTTTAATAAACACTGCCTTTCTAATTATTTAAAGTGTGTATACATTTTTTTGGGACGCCCTGTATATATATATATATATATATATATATATATATATATATATATATATATGTGTGTGTGTGTGTGTGTGTGTGTGTGTTGTGTGCTTTGATTTTTTATATTGGACTGTATTTCAGACATGAACTTAAATATATTTTATGGAAGTAGTAAAGGAGCTGCTGCTACTGGAGGAGATTGTGGAGAAAGTGACTGACTTATTTGAATGATGAGGATTCTGGGGATGAATATTTACCATCAAATGATAATGGGCCTAATGATGAAGACAGTGAAAGCAGCAGTGATTTAGGCATGTATTTTTTTTTTGTTTTTGTAACTCTAGCTAATTATTCTAACCTCACATAAGCTAAGCAGACCCAACAGTGACTATTGCTAAGTAAATAGAAAAAGCTGGTGGCAGTCATTTACAAAATTACCTTTTTTCCTTGAATTTTTAGACCCTTTACATACAATGGCTACGAATACCCACAAGGCAAAAGAACTATTTGGAAAACTGTAGCAATAAGTCTCATCCTTTTAGATATGCCAAATTGGCTAAGAAATTTACTCGACTCTCTCTCTGTTTTGGCTTCTATTGATTACTTTTGGTCCTTTTTTGATAGGTCAATTATAATTCATATAGTGCATGAGTCCAATGTATATGCTATTCAAACAGACCCATCAAAGCCACTAAATCTTACTTCGAATGAATTTGAGCGGTTTCTTGGAATAGTAATGACTAATGAATATGTATACAATTCTATTGGTCTCTGTATTTTGGTATTAGAGAGGTAGGCCTTCAACCTCCATTGAAACAATGCATGAGAATAAAAGTAAAATTGGCCATAACACTAAATCTATTCCCCAGAAAACCATTGGAGAGGATAATGTTGACCATTTTCCATTATACAGGGTGTTCGGAAAGTCACTGTGCACTTATATTTATTTAATAGCATACAATAGTATAACATTGCATATATGATAAGAGGTTATGGATGGGACCATCAGAACTTATAAAAGGTGTTGAAAGTGATGTCCTTTAACAGCAATACAGGCTTGGACCCGTCTTATTTTATTGTGAAACACCTTTGTCAGTTCTTCATTAATTAACATTAATTATTTATGGCCAATTTTACTTTTATTCTCATGCATTGTTTCAATAGAGGTTGAAGGCCTACCTCTTTTTCTAGCCTCTGATGCCTTGCCAGCCATCAAAGAGCATCAGCAATTGAATATTTGAATTGCAACAGAGATGGTCGTTTTTTTTGTGGCAAACTTAACCCTCACAATCCCTTCTATACAATAGCCAGCAAGTTACCACAGTCATGTCAATGAAATGAAAGAAGATTCTATGATAATATTTCTTTGATCTAATCAATATTCTATAAAGCCCTATCAAGGAGTCTAACAGATCAACCCCACCCATACACTTATTATAAATTTTTACTGTTTGCAAGATACATCGAGTTCTCTTGCTTTTCTTATCCCACCTTTTCACACTACCAATGGGGTTTGCTGAAGCAAAGGTTGAAAGAAGAGTCACTGTTCTGTTATCAAACCACTTCAAAGCTCTCACAGAAATGTTCTCTACAACACCTTTTTCTTCATATGCTCCCCTTCCTCTACTTTTTAGTTCTTTATCTGACAAAAATTTACACCCATGTAGCCTATTTGTTCGCACAGTCCCTAAACACTAAATCTGACGTTTTGATAACTCACAGACAAGGGGAAGGGAAGTGAACCAGTTATCGAAATATAATAGGTGATTTTTGTTATCAGGAATTACTTGGGAGAGTCTCAGAACTATATTTGAGCTTGCTCCTGTCCACACCACTGTCTGGAAGTTCAATTTTACCTGCGTAAAACTCAAAGTCGTAAACACTACCTTTCACATCACTAAGCACAAAAACTTTGTAACCATACTTATGGGGCTTTCTTGGTATGTATTGCTTTAGAGAAGACGACCCTTTGAACGGAATCATTTGCTCATCAATGCAGAGCATTTGGTCAATCCGAATATCATTAAACTTTTGAAGCAAATGTGTCAAAAGAGGCTTCACTTTGAATAACTTATCAAAGTTTTGTTCCCCTGACTTAAGCATCAGCTATTGTCAGTGAAGTGGACAAATCTCTTGATTTGTTCAAAGCGACTTATACTCATAACGTTGCAAAGCCTATCAATACCAAAATACAGAGACCAATAGAATTGTATACATATTCATTAGTCATTACTATTCCAAGAAACCGCTCAAATTCATTCGAAGTAAGATTTAGTGGCTTTGATGGGTCTGTTTGAATAGCATATACATTGGACTCATGCACTATATGAATTATAATTGACCTATCAAAAAAGGACCAAAAGTAATCAATAGAAGCCAAACGGAGAGAGAGTCGGGTAAATTTCTTAGCCAATTTGGCATATCTAAAAGGATGAGACTTATTTGCTACAGTTTTCCAAATAATTCTTTTGCCTTGTGGAGTATTCGTAGCCATTGTATGTAAGGGTCTAAAAATTCAAGGAAAAAAAGGTAATTTTGTAAATGACTGCCACCAGCTTTTTCTATTTACTTAGCAATAGTCACTGTTGGGTCTGCTTAGCTTATGTGAGGTTAGAATAATTAGCTAGAGTTACAAAAACAAAAAAAAATACATGCCTAAATCACTGCTGCTTTCACTGTCTTCATCATTAGGCCCATTATCATTTGATGGTAAATATCCCCCAGAATCCTCATCATTCAAATAAGTCAGTCACTTTCTCCACAATCTCCTCCAGTAGCAGCAGCTCCTTTACTACTTCCATAAAATATATTTAAGTTCATGTCTGAAATACAGTCCAATATAAAAAATCAAAGCATACACACACACACACACACATATATATATATATATATATATATATATATGTGTGTGTGTGTGAAAAATGGTAAAACAAACCCATGCACTCATATTCACCTTTACATATAAAAATAATGACAACAAAACAGCCTAGCCTATCCTTACAGTCTAACCCTCCCTAACCTAATGGTTGCCTAATACGAATATTGCAGGTATTTTCTTTTGCTAATAAAAATTGTAAGCGTAACACACAAATAAACATGCGCAGACACACACGCGCACGGACGATAAATAATATTCAGTGAAAATGCAATACAATAAAAACTACAGACTATGCAATAAAAATGCTTAGTCGCTCATCCAATATGGTCCAGCTCTATAAATTTGTTACGTTTAAATTTGCTAAACATATCATGCATATGTGTACAATTATACCTGATTTCGAAAAATTTCACTATAATTACCCTAAGGCATTCATATGAAGTTGTAAAAAAACAATAAATGTAAAAGTCTTACCTGATAGTTGATAATTTCAATTTACAAAAATCACGAAACACACATACACCTCCGTCTCAATTCACAACAAAAAATAGGTCTGGAAATGACCGTTAAACCGCGAAAACTTTGGTATCGAGTTGTCAATGAGGTTTTTTTTGAAATGTTACAAATCTGAAGAGAAGGGTAATTGGCCGAATATTCTCATTGGAAGTAAAACTTAACACTTTATTTGAAACGTTACATATCTGTCACACCTGTCCATAAAGGGTTAATTAATACAAAAATAAGGCCAACATAGCCACTTAACTTAGCATACTGACAGACTGTTTGATTAATTATCTGACATTTTATGTATATTGTTATAAGACGAGACATCATTAACTGAAAAAAATAATTTGTATATGTAGGAGAAAATAATTGTAGCTTAATGAAAAATCAGAGAAATTCTGAAAATAAAAAAAGGGTGCTGGTTAAGTATGCGGTCTACCATCTGAGTTTTGACAGAATATAAACTAACGAAATATCACGACTTAACCTAACCAATTATCAAGGGCGTACAGTTGATCTATTATTAATTATAACATTGTTTGTTTCTGGAATAGTATTTACTATTTACTAATAGATCAACTGTTATAATTAATAATTAACTGTACGCCCTTGATAATTGGTTAGGTTAAGTGGTGATATTTTCGTTAGTTTATATTCTGTCAAAACTCAGATGGTAGACCGCATACTTAACCAGCACCAAAAAAGTTTAATAAAAATGCTGATGAATATGGGAAGCTGAGTTCGGATATGATTTTGTGGAAACTATATTTTAAATTATTAATACTTGTTTAAACGTAATCTGAGGTCTGCTATTTCGTTAATAAAAATTTTTAAAAACTTAGCCCGTACAGGACTCGAACCTGTGACCTCTGCAGTGTATCAATAGATATTGAATTAATGCAGTACTCTACCCCTGAGCCAACGGGCACTTAATAAAATAGTCCTTTTTACCTATATTTATTTTATTCGGCACTCAAATGATTTTTTTTTTTTTTTAAATTTCCTAATCGCTGTTTAAAAATCTGTGCGGCAAGCGAGTCGTGAGGTAGGAATTTCAGAATCGTCTGTCCAACGCATTTTGAAGCGCTGTCAATGGAAAAGTTACATTCCAAGATTAGTCCATGCTATTAATGAAGATGATCCGACCGAGAGTGGAGTATTGCGAGTGGTACTTGGCACGATGTGGATGTGGATTGGACGAAGGGGTTTCGTAGAATACCCTCCGCGTTCACCAGACCTCACACCACTAGACTTTTTTTTATGGGATACTTAAAAGACAAAGTCTACGCTATAAAACCTGCAACAGTCGCTGAATTGAGAGCAGCCATTGAACGAGAATGCACACAAATACCAAACGAAATGTTTCGTGATGTTTGCGATTCCATTGCTTCGCGTTATCAGCAGTGCCTGGACCAGAACGGACGTCAGTTTGAAAACAGGCGTTGACAAAACAATTAAATGTCTGTAGATTCTATTACATTTTGAAAATTAAATGTATTTTAATAAACACTGCCTTTCTAATTATTTAAAGTGTGTATACATTTTTTTGGGACGCCCTATATATATATATATATAGTGTGTGTGTGTGTGTGTGTGTGTGTGTGTGGTGTGTGTGTATGCTTTGATTTTTTATATTGGACTGTATTTCAGACATGAACTTAAATATATTTTATGGAAGTAAAGGAGCTGCTGCTTCTGGAGGAGATTGTGGAGAAAGTGACTGACTTATTTGAATGATGAGGATTCTGGGGATGAATATTTACCATCAAATGATAATGGGCCTAATGATGAAGACAGTGAAAGCAGCAGTGATTTAGGCATGTATTTTTTTTTTGTTTTTGTAACTCTAGCTAATTATTCTAACCTCACATAAGCTAAGCAAAGACCCAACAGTGACTATTGCTAAGTAAATAGAAAAAGCTGGTGGCAGTCATTTACAAAATTACCTTTTTTTTCCTTGAATTTTTAGACCCTTTACATACAATGGCTACGAATACTCCACAAGGCAAAAGAACTATTTGGAAAACTGTAGCAAATGAGTCTCATCCTTTTAGATATGCCAAATTGGCTAAGGAATTTACCCGACTCTCTCTCTGTTTTGGCTTCTATTGATTACTTTTGGTCCTTTTTTGATAGGTCAATTATAATTCATATAGTGCATGAGTCCAATGTATATGCTATTCAAACAGACCCATCAAAGCCACTAAATCTTACTTCGAATGAATTTGAGCGGTTTCTTGGAATAGTAATGACTAATGAATATGTATACAATTCTATTGGTCTCTGTATTTTGGTATTGATAGGCTTTGCAACGTTATGAGTATAAGTCGCTTTGAACAAATCAAGAGATTTGTCCACTTCACTGACAATAGCTTGATGCTTAAGTCAGGGGAACAAAACTTTGATAAGTTATTCAAAGTGAAGCCTCTTTTGACACATTTGCTTCAAAAGTTTAATGATATTCGGATTGACCAAATGCTCTGCATTGATGAGCAAATGATTCCGTTCAAAGGGTCGTCTTCTCTAAAGCAATACATACCAAGAAAGCCCCATAAGTATGGTTACAAAGTTTTTGTGCTTAGTGATGTGAAAGGTAGTGTTTACGACTTTGAGTTTTACGCAGGTAAAATTGAACTTCCAGACAGTGGTGTGGACAGGAGCAAGCTCAAATATAGTTCTGAGACTCTCCCAAGTAATTCCTGATAACAAAAATCACCTATTATATTTCGATAACTGATTCACTTCCCTTCCCCTTGTCTGTGAGTTATCAAAACGTCAGATTTAGTGTTTAGGGTCTGTGCGAACAAATAGGCTACATGGGTGTAAATTTTTGTCAGATAAAGAACTAAAAAGTAGAGGAAGGGGAGCATATGAAGAAAAAGGTGTTGTCGAGAACATTTCTGTGAGAGCTTTGAAGTGGTTTGATAACAGAACAGTGACTCTTCTTTCAACCTTTGCTTCAGCAAACCCCATTGGTAGTGTGAAAAGGTGGGATAAGAAAAGCAAGAGAACTCGATGTATCTTGCAAACAGTAAAAATTTATAATAAGTGTATGGGTGGGGTTGATCTGTTAGACTCCTTGATAGGGCTTTATAGAATATTGATTAGATCAAAGAAATATTATCATAGAATCTTCTTTCATTTCATTGACATGACTGTGGTAACTTGCTGGCTATTGTATAGAAGGGATTGTGATGGGTTAAGTTTGCCACAAAAAAAAACGACCATCTCTGTTGCAATTCAAATATTCAATTGCTGATGCTCTTTGTATGGCTGGCAAGGCATCAGAGGCTAGAGAGAGAGGTAGCCCTTCAACCTCTATTGAAACAATGCATGAGAATAAAAGTAAAATTGGCCATAAATAATTAATGTTAATTAATGAAGAACTGACAAAGGTGTTTCACAATAAAATAAGACGGGTCCAGGCCTGTATTGCTGTTAAAGGACATCACTTTCAACACCTTTTATAAGTTCTGATGGTCCCATCCATAACCTCTTATCATATATGCAATGTTATACTATTGTATGCTATTAAATAAATATAAGTGCACATGACTTTCCGAACACCCTGTATAATGGAAAATGGTCAACATTATCCTCTCCAATGGTTTTCTGGGAATAGATTTAGTGTTATGGCCAATTTTACTTTTATTCTCATGCATTGTTTCAATGGAGGTTGAAGGCCTACCTCTCTAATACCAAAATACAGAGACCAATAGAATTGTATACATATTCATTAGTCATTACTATTCCAAGAAACCGCTCAAATTCATTCGAAGTAAGATTTAGTGGCTTTGATGGGTCTGTTTGAATAGCATATACATTGGACTCATGCACTATATGAATTATAATTGACCTATCAAAAAAGGACCAAAAGTAATCAATAGAAGCCAAAACAGAGAGAGAGTCGGGTAAATTCCTTAGCCAATTTGGCATATCTAAAAGGATGAGACTCATTTGCTACAGTTTTCCAAATAGTTCTTTTGCCTTGTGGAGTATTCGTAGCCATTGTATGTAAAGGGTCTAAAAATTCAAGGAAAAAAAGGTAATTTTGTAAATGACTGCCACCAGCTTTTTCTATTTACTTAGCAATAGTCACTGTTGGGTCTGCTTAGCTTATGTGAGGTTAGAATAATTAGCTAGAGTTACAAAAACAAAAAAAAAATACATGCCTAAATCACTGCTGCTTTCACTGTCTTCATCATTAGGCCCATTATCATTTGATGGTAAATATTCATCCCCAGAATCCTCATCATTCAAATAAGTCAGTCACTTTCTCCACAATCTCCTCCAGAAGCAGCAGCTCCTTTACTACTTCCATAAAATATATTTAAGTTCATGTCTGAAATACAGTCCAATATAAAAAATCAAAGCATACACACACACCACACACACACACACACATATATATATATATATATATATATATATATATATATATATATATATATATATATATATACAGGGCGTCCAAAAAAATGTATACACACTTTAAATAATTATAAAGGCAGTGTTTATTAAAATACATTTCATTTTCAAAATGTAATAGAATCTACAGACATTTAATTGTTTTGTCAACGCCTGTTTTCAAACTGACGTCCGTTCTGGTCCAGGCACTGCTGATAACGCGAAGCAATGGAATCGCAAACATCACGAAACATTTCGTTTGGTATTTGTGTGCATTCTCGTTCAATGGCTGCTCTCAATTCAGCGACTGTTGCAGGTTTTATAGCGTAGACTTTGTCTTTTAAGTATCCCCATAAAAAAAAGTCTAGTGGTGTGAGGTCTGGTGAACGCGGAGGGTATTCTACGAAACCCCTTCGTCCAATCCACATCCACATCGTGCCAAGTACCACTCTCAATACTCCACTCTTCGGTCCGGATCATCTTCATTAATAGCATGGACTAATCTTGGAATGTAACTTCTCCATTGACAGCGCTTCAAAATGCGTTGGACAGACGATTCTGAAATTCCTACCTCACGACTCGCTTGCCGCACAGATTTTCTTGGACTTTGGTGATACGTTTCCAGTACTCTTTCTTGCTTTGTGGGGCTTGTCGATGTCCGTGGTCTTCCGGAACGCTTCTTGTGGACATTCTGAACAGTTCCATCGGCTTCAAACTTCTCTAATTCGAGTGATGGTAAGTCGCGTTGGTGGATCTGTTTGAAACTCCCTCCTAAACTGTCTTTGCACTTCAACTGCGTTTTCACACTTCCAGTAGCATTTTAGAATGAATTTCCTTTGTTCAAAGCTTAGTCTGACTGCCATTATTAATTCTAATGGGTTTAACTTGGAAAGAAAGAAACATCAATTGAGCTATCAGCTGTTAAAGTGTGTATACATTTTTTTGGGACGCCCTGTATATATGTGTGTGTGTGTGTGTGTGTGTGTGAAAAATGGTAAAACAAACCCATGCACTCATACATTCACCTTTACATATAAAAATAATGACAACAAAACAGCCTAGCCTATCCTTACAGTCAGTGGCGGTTCCTCATATGGGCAATATGGGCAGCCGCACAGGGCGGCATTTGTGGAGGGGCGGCATGAGCGCCTGCAAAAAAAATAAAAATAAATAAATAAAGAAATAAATAAAAATAAAAAATAAAATAAAATAAATAATAAAAGATCAATAAATATATTTTTATTAATAAAAAACCAACTATTGCATTTTCCATAAACCTTCCCATAAAAGACCTAAACAATGCAAAATGCCAGATTAATATTATTGGGAATAAAGGCCCATACTTTAACATATGTAATGTTATTTTTCTGGGTTTGGTTAAATAGTGAAATGTATATTATTTATTACAGAACGAATCTTCACACTAAGCCACTAAGGTCTGTCAAATAACCGCAAATGGATAAGAAGAGGTCAAAGCTATCAGGTGCTCAGTTTAGAAAAAAGAGGAAAGAGAAGAGGAGAAACGAGCAAAAGATAAAGGTATAGAGCTATGTCATCTACTCTTCACTGCTATATTGCACTGCTATTTTGTGATATAGCTTTCTGAGTCATTTGAAGTGTACTATTATGTATATAATTAGCCATTAACCAAGGAGGTTGTATTATTCATTTGTTTCCTATTCTAAAAGTTTAATAAATTGTGCTTAATAACATGTTAAATTAATTGTACTAGCCTATTCATGCATTGGTCTGTTATGTTCTATTTTACTATTTGCAGGGGCACTTTTGAAATATTTTGGAACACCCTCTGCCACTAGCCAGGATGAGAAGCCGTCTACTTCTGCCATTATTGAGGCTGAGGAGCCATCTACCTCCTCAGCCTCACATATGTCTCCACAAATGCAGTCTGATCCTGAGGATGAAGACCCATTTGCTTCTACTTCTCCCCGGCAGGACTCTTCAGGTGAGTTTGTGTGCACATATGTCTGTGAGTGTGTGCGTGTGTGTGTATGTGTATGTGTGTGCATCCCTGCAAAGCATTTTGCAAACAGTTATAAATTATAATGTTATTATCACTGGGTCTGGGTTACTGGGTATGTGTGGTGTTTCACCACCATAATTCCATAACACCACCACCATAACAAAGTGCTGTGAATAATGTGTTATCTAACTTAGGTGTGTATACTAATGAGTAATGCTCTTGTTCTTTCTATTAGAAATGCCTGGAGCAGAATCGCCTCCTGAGGATGAGTCTCTGTCCACCGACCCTGCTAACTGGCCTTCAGTTCTGACTGAGAGAATTCGGACACAACTGGTTTCCAGAGGACCAAGTCAAGTACCATCTGACTTTGTATTCCCTAGAAACGACAGTGACGGAAGAAGTTTCCACCATCAATACTTCAGGAAGTCATTGGTTAGTGGGGAAAATATAACCAGAAGTTGGTTGGTCTATTCCTTAAAAAACAACAGCCTTTTCTGTTTCTGTTGTACATTATTTTCCAAGAGGAAAATAAATTTAACAAGTTTGGGACTCTCGGACTGGAAGCATGCAAGCTCATTGCTCACATCACATGACAACAGTTCAGAACACCTAAATTCTATGAAAATCTGGAAAGAACTGGCAGTGAGGATGAGAAAGGGGGAGACCATTGACAAGCAGGAGATAGCACTTCTGGAGGCTGAAAAGTTGAGATGGAGAGCGGTGCTGACACGTCTCACTGCTATTGTGCATTCTCTGGCAGTTAGGAATTTGGCACTAAGGGGACATACAGAAAAATTGTTCTCACCATCAAATGGCAATTTTCTGAAAGAAGTTGAACTGATGGCACAATTTGATCCTATAATGCAAGAGCACATTAACCGTGTCCAAAAAGGGACCTCCAGTCACACCAGCTACCTCGGCCACCACATACAAAACGAACTCATTGATTTGTCGAGCAGCAAGACCATTTCAGCAATGGTGAGCGACATCAAACAATCAAACTTTTTTTCAGTAATTCTAGATTGCACTCCAGATATCAGCCACACTGAACAGTTGTCAGTTGTGATTCGGGTTGTGTCACTGGAGGGGAAGCCCCATATAAAGGAACATTTCATGAGGTTTTTGGAGGCAGAGGAGTCCACTGGTCAACATTTGGCATCTCTGATTCTGAAGAGACTGGAGGAGCTAAAAGTTCCTTTCATGGACTGTAGAGGACAATCATACGACAACGGGGCCAACATGAGGGGAAAAAACAAGGGTGTTCAATCCAGGCTCCTAGAAATTAATCCCAGAGCTCTGTTTGTTCCATGTGGGGCTCATTCTCTGAATTTGCTTGTGGCCGATGCTGCTAAGGGATCTATTGATGCCACAAGTTACTTTGGCATCTTGCAGAAGCTTTACAACTTGTTTTCAGCCTCCACACAACGATGGGCCATTTTGAAAAAACATGTGAACATCACATTGAAGATGTGGTCTGATACAAGGTGGGAAAGCAAGATCAAGAGTGTGGAGCCCCTGAGATATCAGGCAGCTGCAGTGAGAGATGCACTGATCGAGGTGAGGGACCACACCAAAGACTCTGTAATAAAGGTCGAGGCTCAATCTCTGTCAGAGGAGGTTGGGTCATACCGCTTCGCCATTTGTTCAGTGGTGTGGCATGACCTGTTGTGCCAAATTCAGCATGTGAGCAAGCAGATGCAGTCTCCTAGCATGCACGTTGATGTTGCAGTAAATCTCCTAAAAAAAACAGAGAGGGGTCTCCGCAATTACAGGGCAACAAGTTTTGTGGCTGCACAAATGGCAGCCACAGATATCTGTGAACAAATGAATGTGGAGGCTGTGTTAAAACAAAAACGGCTGAGGTCCACAAAGCGGCACTTCTCCTATGAAGCATCTGATGAGCCCTTGATTGATGCTTTGAAGAAGCTGGAGGTGACATTTTTCAATGCAGTGGTTGATGCTGCAACATCAGCCATTCAGGAAAGATTTTCCACGTTGGAAATTGTGGGAGAGAAGTTTGGAGTGCTGACACATTTCCAAAATCTCACATTTGAGGAGCTGACAGAACAATGTGTGAACCTTAGTACTACACTACACTTTAAGGGACAATCTGACTTGGATGGCAGAGAGCTTGCACAGGAGCTGAAGAACTTGCCTGACTTGCCATCAAAGACCATATCCTTGCTTGAACTGCTGACATTTATCCATGAAAGGGAGCTCTCTGAAATATATCCAAATTTGTGGACTGCTCTCAGAATTGGTCTTACTCTTCCAGTCACTGTTGCTGAAGCAGAGAGGAGCTTTTCAAAGCTGAAGCTCATCAAATCCTACCTGAGGTCAACTATGTCACAGGAACGCCTTACCGGTCTGGCCATCATCAGTATAAATCATACAATTGCTGAGCAGATTTCATATGATGATTTAATTCATGACTTTGCATCAAGGAAGGTAAGAAGAGTCAGGCTTTAGATGGCAGTTGTGCTGTGGTGCAATTTATTTTGTTTCTTGTTCAAAGTGTAGCATAATAATTACCCTCTCTTAAGTGTCTTATTCTATTTATGTGATAGAGCATTTGTACAATTTAGAAATTTGATTCTCTAGTTTATTTATGGCAGTTGTGCAATTTAATTAGTATTTTTCCTGTTCATAGTATCATAATTACATTCTCTTAAGTGAGTTATTCTATTTACGTGATGAAGGATTTGTAAAATTCAGAAATTTGAGTCTTTGTTTTGGTTCTGAAGTTCCAACAATTAGTCCAATAAAAAGTTATTTTGTGAAAGAGTTATGTCTGTCCTTTATTTTGGGGGGATTCGAATGTGTGTGTGTTGGCGAACAGGGGGGGGGGCGCTGAAGATGAGGTTCGCCCAGGGCGTCATGTAAGCTAGGACCGCCACTGCTTACAGTCTAACCCTCCCTAACCTAATGGTTGCCTAATACGAATATTGCAGGTATTTTCTTTTGCTAATAAAAATTGTAAGCGTAACACACAAATAAACATGCGCAGACACACACGCGCACGGACAATAAATAATATTCAGTGAAAATGCAATACAATAAAAACTACACACTATGCAATAAAAATGCTTAGTCGCTCATCCAATATGGTCCAGCTCTATAAATTTGTTACGTTTAAATTTGCTAAACATATGCATATGTGTACAATTATACCTGATTTCGAAAAATTTCACTATAATTACCCTAAGGCATTCATATGAAGTTGTAAAAAAAACAATAAATGTAAAAGTCTTACCTGATAGTTGATAATTTCAATTTACAAAAATCACGAAACACACATACACCTCCGTCTCAATTCACAACAAAAAATAGGTCTGGAAATGACCGTTAAACCGCGAAAACTTTGGTATCGAGTTGTCAATGAGTTTTTTTTTTAAATGTTACAAATCTGAAGAGAGGGGTAATTGGCCGAATATTCTCATTGGAAGTAAAATTTAACACTATTTGAAACGTTACATATCTGTCACACGTGTCCATAAAGGGTTAATTAATTAATACAAAAATAAGGCCAACATAGCCACTTAACTTAGCATACTGACAGACTGTTTGATTAATTATCTGACAATTTTATGTATATTGTTATTAGACGAGACATCATTAACTGAAAAAAATAATTTGTATATGTAGGAGAAAATAATTGTAGCTTAATGAAAAAATCAGAGAAATTCTGAAAATAAAAAAAAAGGGTGCTGGTTAAGAATGCGGTCTACCATCTGAGTTTTGACAGAATATAAACTAACGAAAATATCACGACTTAACCTAACCAATTATCAAGGGCGTACAGTTGATCTATTATTAATTATAACATTGTTTGTTTCTGGAATAGTATTTACTATTTACTAATAGATCAACTGTTATAATTAATAATTAACTGTACGCCCTTGATAATTGGTTAGGTTAAGTGGTGATATTTTCGTTAGTTTATATTCTGTCAAAACTCAGATGGTAGACCGCATACTTAACCAGCACCAAAAAAAGTTTAATAAAAATGCTGATGAATTATGGGAAGCTGAGTTCGGATATGATTTTGTGGAAACTATATTTTAAATTATTAATACTTGTTTAAACGTAATCTGAGGTCTGCTATTTCGTTAATAAAATTTTTTAAAAACATAGCCCGTACAGGACTCGAACCTGTGACCTCTGCAGTGTATCAATAGATATTGAATTAATGCAGTACTCTACCCCTGAGCCAACGGGCACTTAATAAAAAAGTCCTTTTTACCTATATTTATTTTATTCGGCACTCAAATGATTTTTTTTTTTTTTAATTTCCTAATCGCTGTTTAAAAATCTGTGCGGCAAGCGAGTCGTGATGTAGGAATTTCAGAATCGTCTGTCCAACGCATTTTGAAGCGCTGTCAATGGAAAAGTTACATTCCAAGATTAGTCCATGCTATTAATGAAGATGATCCGGACCGAAGAGTGGAGTATTGCGAGTGGTACTTGGCACGATGTGGATGTGGATTGGACGAAGGGGTTTCGTAGAATAACCTCCGCGTTCACCAGACCTCACACCACTAGACTTTTTTTTATGGGGATACTTAAAAGACAAAGTCTACGCTATAAAACCTGCAACAGTCGCTGAATTGAGAGCAGCCATTGAACGAGAATGCACACAAATACCAAACGAAATGTTTCGTGATGTTTGCGATTCCATTGCTTCGCGTTATCAGCAGCGCCTGGACCAGAACGGACGTCAGTTTGAAAACAGGCGTTGACAAAACAATTAAATGTCTGTAGATTCTATTACATTTTGAAAATGAAATGTATTTTAATAAACACTGCCTTTCTAATTATTTAAAGTGTGTATACATTTTTTTGGGACGCCCTGTATGTATATATATATATATATATATATATATATATATATATATATATATATGTGTGTGTGTGTGTGTGTGTATGCTTTGATTTTTTATATTGGACTGTATTTCAGACATGAACTTAAATATATTTTATGGAAGTAGTAAAGGAGCTGCTGCTACTGGAGGAGATTGTGGAGAAAGTGACTGACTTATTTGAATGATGAGGATTCTGGGGATGAATATTTACCATCAAATGATAATGGGCCTAATGATGAAGACAGTGAAAGCAGCAGTGATTTAGGCATGTATTTTTTTTTTGTTTTTGTAACTCTAGCTAATTATTCTAACCTCACATAAGCTAAGCAGACCCAACAGTGACTATTGCTAAGTAAATAGAAAAAGCTGGTGGCAGTCATTTACAAAATTACCTTTTTTTCCTTGAATTTTTAGACCCTTTACATACAATGGCTACGAATACTCCACAAAGCAAAAGAACTATTTGGAAAACTGTAGCAAATAAGTCTCATCCTTTTAGATATGCCAAATTGGCTAAGAAATTTACTCGACTCTCTCTCTGTTTTGGCTTCTATTGATTACTTTTGGTCCTTTTTTGATAGGTCAATTATAATTCATATAGTGCATGAGTCCAATGTATATGCTATTCAAACAGACCCATCAAAGCCACTAAATCTTACTTCGAATGAATTTGAGCGGTTTCTTGGAATAGTAATGACTAATGAATATGTATACAATTCTATTGGTCTCTGTATTTTGGTATTAGAGAGGTAGGCCTTCAACCTCCATTGAAACAATGCATGAGAATAAAAGTAAAATTGGCCATAACACTAAATCTATTCCCCAGAAAACCATTGGAGAGGATAATGTTGACCATTTTCCATTATACAGGGTGTTCGGAAAGTCACTGTGCACTTATATTTATTTAATAGCATACAATAGTATAACATTGCATATATGATAAGAGGTTATGGATGGGACCATCAGAACTTATAAAAGGTGTTGAAAGTGATGTCCTTTAACAGCAATACAGGCTTGGACCCGTCTTATTTTATTGTGAAACACCTTTGTCAGTTCTTCATTAATTAACATTAATTATTTATGGCCAATTTTACTTTTATTCTCATGCATTGTTTCAATAGAGGTTGAAGGCCTACCTCTTTTTCTAGCCTCTGATGCCTTGCCAGCCATACAAAGAGCATCAGCAATTGAATATTTGAATTGCAACAGAGATGGTCGTTTTTTTTTGTGGCAAACTTAACCCATCACAATCCCTTCTATACAATAGCCAGCAAGTTACCACAGTCATGTCAATGAAATGAAAGAAGATTCTATGATAATATTTCTTTGATCTAATCAATATTCTATAAAGCCCTATCAAGGAGTCTAACAGATCAACCCTACCCATACACTTATTATAAATTTTTACTGTTTGCAAGATACATCGAGTTCTCTTGCTTTTCTTATCCCACCTTTTCACACTACCAATGGGGTTTGCTGAAGCAAAGGTTGAAAGAAGAGTCACTGTTCTGTTATCAAACCACTTCAAAGCTCTCACAGAAATGTTCTCTACAACACCTTTTTCTTCATATGCTCCCCTTCCTCTACTTTTTAGTTCTTTATCTGACAAAAATTTACACCCATGTAGCCTATTTGTTCGCACAGTCCCTAAACACTAAATCTGACGTTTTGATAACTCACAGACAAGGGGAAGGGAAGTGAACCAGTTATCGAAATATAATAGGTGATTTTTGTTATCAGGAATTACTTGGGAGAGTCTCAGAACTATATTTGAGCTTGCTCCTGTCCACACCACTGTCTGGAAGTTCAATTTTACCTGCGTAAAACTCAAAGTCGTAAACACTACCTTTCACATCACTAAGCACAAAAACTTTGTAACCATACTTATGGGGCTTTCTTGGTATGTATTGCTTTAGAGAAGACGACCCTTTGAACGGAATCATTTGCTCATCAATGCAGAGCATTTGGTCAATCCGAATATCATTAAACTTTTGAAGCAAATGTGTCAAAAGAGGCTTCACTTTGAATAACTTATCAAAGTTTTGTTCCCCTGACTTAAGCATCAAGCTATTGTCAGTGAAGTGGACAAATCTCTTGATTTGTTCAAAGCGACTTATACTCATAACGTTGCAAAGCCTATCAATACCAAAATACAGAGACCAATAGAATTGTATACATATTCATTAGTCATTACTATTCCAAGAAACCGCTCAAATTCATTCGAAGTAAGATTTAGTGGCTTTGATGGGTCTGTTTGAATAGCATATACATTGGACTCATGCACTATATGAATTATAATTGACCTATCAAAAAAGGACCAAAAGTAATCAATAGAAGCCAAAACGGAGAGAGAGTCGGGTAAATTTCTTAGCCAATTTGGCATATCTAAAAGGATGAGACTTATTTGCTGCAGTTTTCCAAATAATTCTTTTGCCTTGTGGAGTATTCGTAGCCATTGTATGTAAAGGGTCTAAAAATTCAAGGAAAAAAAGGTAATTTTGTAAATGACTGCCACCAGCTTTTTCTATTTACTTAGCAATAGTCACTGTTGGGTCTGCTTAGCTTATGTGAGGTTAGAATAATTAGCTAGAGTTACAAAAACAAAAAAAAAATACATGCCTAAATCACTGCTGCTTTCACTGTCTTCATCATTAGGCCCATTATCATTTGATGGTAAATATTCATCCCCAGAATCCTCATCATTCAAATAAGTCAGTCACTTTCTCCACAATCTCCTCCAGTAGCAGCAGCTCCTTTACTACTTCCATAAAATATATTTAAGTTCATGTCTGAAATACAGTCCAATATAAAAAATCAAAGCATACACACACATATATATATATATATATATGTGTGTGTGTGGTTGTGTGAAAAATGGTAAAACAAACCCATGCACTCATATTCACCTTTACATATAAAAATAATGACAACAAAACAGCCTAGCCTATCCTTACAGTCTAACCCTCCCTAACCTAATGGTTGCCTAATACGAATATTGCAGGTAGTTTCTTTTGCTAATAAAAATTGTAAGCGTAACACACAAATAAACATGCGCAGACACACACGCGCACGGACGATAAATAATATTCAGTGAAAATGCAATACAATAAAAACTACACACTATGCAATAAAAATGCTTAGTCGCTCATCCAATATGGTCCAGCTCTATAAATTTGTTACGTTTAAATTTGCTAAACATATCATGCATATGTGTACAATTATACCTGATTTCGAAAAATTTCACTATAATTACCCTAAGGCATTCATATGAAGTTGTAAAAAAACAATAAATGTAAAAGTCTTACCTGATAGTTGATAATTTCAATTTACAAAAATCACGAAACACACATACACCTCCGTCTCAATTCACAACAAAAAATAGGTCTGGAAATGACTGTTAAACCGCGAAAACTTTGGTATCGAGTTGTCAATGAGGTTTTTTTTGAAATGTTACAAATCTGAAGAGAAGGGTAATTGGCCGAATATTCTCATTAGAAGTAAAACTTAACACTTTATTTGAAACGTTACATATCTGTCACACCTGTCCATAAAGGGTTAATTAATTAATACAAAAATAAGGCCAACATAGCCACTTAACTTAGCATACTGACAGACTGTTTGATTAATTATCTGACAATTTTATGTATATTGTTATTAGACGAGACATCATTAACTGAAAAAAATAATTTGTATATGTAGGAGAAAATAATTGTAGCTTAATGAAAAAATCAGAGAAATTCTGAAAATAAAAAAAAAGGGTGCTGGTTAAGTATGCGGTCTACCATCTGAGTTTTGACAGAATATAAACTAACGAAAATATCACGACTTAACCTAACCAATTATCAAGGGCGTACAGTTGATCTATTATTAATTATAACATTGTTTGTTTCTGGAATAGTATTTACTATTTACTAATAGATCAACTGTTATAATTAATAATTAACTGTACGCCCTTGATAATTGGTTAGGTTAAGTCGTGATATTTTCGTTAGTTTATATTCTGTCAAAACTCAGATGGTAGACCGCATACTTAACCAGCACCAAAAAAAGTTTAATAAAAATGCTGATGAATTATGGGAAGCTGAGTTCGGATATGATTTTGTGGAAACTATATTTTAAATTATTAATTATACAACAAACAAAACATCTTTGTTGCGGATCATTCACAATCCATAGCCACTTAACCTACATACAAGTACAGTACACTCTTATGTATTATACACTGAACGTAATAGAAAAATAAGGCCAACATAACCACTCAACCTAACATACATATACAATCTTATTATAACACAACTTAATATGCATATATAATCTTTGCTACATTACAAAAATAAGGTATTGTAAACCAGCAGTTGTCTGAACCAAGACTGCCATATAGGCGAGAGGTGCACAGTATCTGAAGACAGGACATTACACAATAACACATTAGAGCTGTTTAGGACCCTAGTAATGAAATTATATATATATTCTTCCGGATTAACATTTGGCTGGTAGGTAGGTTACGCGTAGTAAACATAAAACTGGCACTGCACCATTTTGGTTCCCTACATAGCATACGAAAAGTATTATTATAAGCAACAGAGAGTTTATTCATAACAGTTTTTGTATGGTTCCACCACAGATGAGATGTATACACTGAAGTACAGTAAGTTCTAAAGAGAAGTTTTAACTGATTCTGAACACATACCAAATTTCCTTACTAGCATGTTACCCTGTAATACAGCTTTTTACGTTGCCTCTCAATATCAAGTTCATCTCGCAGCTCGAGAGTAATTACATGACGTAAGTATTTACATGTATCTTTGACAGGTATTGTCTGACCATTCATTTCAAAAGACCCACATGATACATGTTTCAGTAGATTACACGTAAAAATAAAAATACAACTCTTTGCCCCATTATAGGCGATGCCATTTTCTATACCATATTGTTCACATATCTCTAATAGTACTCTCAGCCCATGGGGAGAGGGTGACAGAAGAACAAGGTCATCAGCATACATTAAATTATTAATTTTTCCTTTTCCAATGACAGCCAGTACGTACAGTTTTTAGTTCATTGGTAAGACCATCCATGTATACCGAAAAGATAGGGAGATTATATACCCCCTTGCTTAACACCATTAGTTACCTTAGAACCTGGTGATACAGTGTTTTTCCATCTTACAAACATGGTCTGCTCTGTATACCAGAATGCAAGTATCCTAAGTATATATTTAGGTACCCCTCGACACAAGAGTTTCTTGAAAAGTTTGTGATGGTTAATTCTATCAAATGCTTTTGATGCATCCAAAAAAACAGGACTATACATTGCTACTTGATATCTTGTACTTTAGGACGGCTTCCTTTAGCATATAAATACACATGTCAGTACCATATTTCACTCTAAAGCCAAACTGATTGTCATAAGTCTGCAAGTTAGTACTTATCCTATTATAAATGACATATTCTAACACCTTAGAAAGTATACTGGCAAGCAATGTTCCCTCTAAGGTGTGCGCGTGTGCGCGCGCACACGCGTTGTGAAACCCGCGCACACAGCAAAATAAAATGCGCACAGGCTCAAGCGTATCATGAGTCACGACAGTAAATGAAGTAATTTAAAAAATTGCAGTTTAATGAATTCTATAAAGAACAAATTAAGAAACCGCTTGAAAGAAAATCATTTGGACATGCTCATGCTAATTAAAAGTTACCTGAATGATGACGGATGTATTAATCTTCATAGAGTTTATTTGGAATGGGCAAATGCTAAAGATCGTAGGGAGAAATCATAATCATACTTAAATGAAAGATACTTTCATTTAATGTTATTTCGATTACATTTTATTTTATTGAATTTTATTATTTTTTATTTTATTCCTATTTTGTGAATGGATAAAATCATGTATTAATCTTGATAGTCTATTTTAATTTGCTAAATGCTAAAAACTGTTTTGAGAAATGATAACTAAAATTGTCATTTTCAATTAATGTTATTTTTATTTTATTTCTTTATTTTGTTTAATTTTATTTTACTATTTCTTATTTTATTTATATTTTTAGAATGGATAAAATGTTTTCTTTTTTAAAAATATATAATATTGCAAACAGTTTCTTAATATCCATTTAATAGTACCGTAATGATCAAGCTATCACCTTATGGAAATAATATTTATTAAGTATTTAATATTTATATATATTTAATTTTGAAGATAATAGCACTCAGAAAAGTTTGCACAATTTTTCACCATGAATCTAAATGTATGCACAACGAAAATTTCTTGCGCACACGGACTAAAAAAAATTAGAGGGAACATTGCTGGCAAGTGCTATTGGCCTATAATTATTCTTATCACAGATACTAGCACCCTTATTTTTTAACAACTGGCAACAATACAACTGACAAAATGGACTGTGGCAAGTACCCCTGTATCATACAGCTTGTGAAACACATTGCAAGCATAAGTATTATATGAGGGCTACAACATTTTAAATGTTCTGCTTGTATGCCATCTAGGCCACAACGTTTATCATCATCTAACTTATGAATAGCCTGCCAAATTTCCGCGTCATTAATTAGTAGTTCCTCAGAGCATATTAGCCATATATTTAGTCTATCCTTCCCGAGACAATTAAATAAGGTTTATAATGATTTTTCCACAGTTCTGCAATGTTTTTTGCACTATGTACACCCTCTATTACATTTGGCAAAGTAAGATTACTATTGTTAATTTTATTAACCTCCTTCCAGAGATCCTTACTGGAAATATTGCTATTGCCTAATTTTCTGGCTAGAGATTCTCTTCGAAGATTCTCTTCATTTTTCCTTATAAATCTAAGTGCACCCCTGAATCTAGCGAGTTCTATTTTTCAGTTGGAAGAGTTCCCCTTGCCTAGCCTAGGTTTCCCCATAGCAACCCCAACACATTAGAGCTGTTTTGGACCCTAGTAATGAAATTATATATATATTCTTCCGGATTAATATTTGGCTGGTAGGTAGGTTACGCGTAGTAAACATAAAACTGGCACTGCACCATTTTGGTTCCCTACATAGCATATGAAAATTATTATTATAAGCAACAGAGTTTATTCATAACAGTTTTTGTATAGTTCCATTACAGATGGGATGTATTATGTATACAATGCAGTATAGTAAGTTCTAAAAAGATAAGTTTTAAATGATTCTGAACACATACCAAATTTCCTTACTAGCATGTTGCCCTGTAACCCTGGATGTTACCCTGGATTGAAATTTACTTTTCCCCATTTTTTATTTTTAAAGCTACTTCCTTCCTCTCGCAGCCTTAATGGCATGTTCAAGCTCACCGTAATACTTATTTAAGAGATCTATATGGTTTACATCATCACAGGAGGGATTCCTACAAGCCAAAGCTTCTGCAGGAATCCTCACAAGCCTTAGTAGTGCATCAGTCTGCATTGCATAGTAATCTACCTCAGAGTGACTAAGATTTGACCGATTAACCTCAGTAATCAGCATTATCACAGTCATTGTCTAAGTCAGGTGCTACCATACAATCAAGCCCTACTACAAATGGGATATGATCATATTCAAATACATCATAAAGTATGGACATGATTGATTATATTATAACCATCATGGGAGGCTATACAGTGGTCTAGCCACGAGCGAGTACCCCAGGCAGAGCCGGATTTAGACGTGTGGAGGCCCCTGGGCAGCCTCCATGTGGAGGCCCCCCTACCTTAGGGGAAGACATAATTGAAGTCATCCATAAGATTCATAATATAATTAACATACATAATAACATCCATAAAAAACTGCACAATACCTGTATTTATAGACCAGGCACTTTACGAGACCTAGCCCTTGCAAAGTCTTGGATCAATTTGTTGAAGTCAATCTGTCTCAGAATGTTATACTCGATACTCATCAATGCCAAGTGACTGAGCCTATCATGACACATTGTAGTACGAAGCCTGTTTTTAATAAACTTCATTTTACTGAAGGAACGTTCTCCAGAACAATTTGTCACCATGAGCACCAAGTACATCCGTAACATTATCTCAACATTTGGAAATGTATCAGCAACTTTTCTGTCCAACAAAAGTTTGTAAAGGAAATGTTCCCTCCCTTGCTCACCATCCTCATCTTCAAGAAATTCAGTGAAGAAGGCTGCAAACTGCACAAGTTCGACACCAAGAGCTTGATCCAGGTCATCCTTGTACTCAGCAACCACTTTTGCTGCAGCTGTTTCAATTCCTTCACAGTTCAGTGACTCCAGTTTAGACAAGAAACCAAAAAGGGAACAGGTTTTCTTATAGGCTTTCAACCGTTGATCCAATGAACTCCGAAACTGATCGATTACTGGAAGAAAATTCTGAACACGAAATTTCTCTGACTGTGAGAAGGTTGCTTCCTCTGCTTGTCCATAATCCAGTGGATTGAGGCGCACATTACGTTGACGATTGCGTGTCTGTGAATAATCATCAGTTCCAGACATTTCCTTTGCCTTCTCATAAACTTGGAAGCAATCTCGTTTCTTGGTTACGAAAGATTCCAAGGACTTTAGCATTGCTACTGCTGTGTTCAGATCAAGTTTTGGATCTTGTAACGCTTTACTTGTGGCATCAATTCTGCCAAGAATGTCATGCCAAAAAACAGCATAAAAGGCAGTTTCTATCTTGCACATCCTATCGTGGAGACCGTTTGCCTCATAACGTGCTTTAGTCATCTCATTTTCATCACTAGCTATTTTGGCAAGTGCTTCACGGATTGGGTGATATCCTTGGACAAGTGCTTTCACTGCATCTGCTCGACAGGACCATCTTGTTGTAGAGACCCGCTTTGGTAGAGAAACTGGCCCAGACTCTACAGTCTTCAGTGAGTCTGAAAGAATTGCATAACGGTGTGTAGAAGCTGTGAAAAAAACATATACTGCCTCGAGATAATCAAAAAACGAGACAGCTGCCTGACAACATTCAGCTGCAGCTTTTACAACTAGGTTCAGTGAATGACCAGCACAGGGTATCCAAATTGCATGGGGGTTTTCAGCTGCAACTTTGGCTTGCAGGCCATGATATCTCCCACTCATAGGTGTGGCATTATCATAAGACTGCCCACGACAATTTTGAATGTCAATGTCATTTTCAGCGAGAAACTTCATCAATCCTTCAAACATTTCTTGAGCCTTGTGTCCTTGATTTGGCAAGAACTTGACAAATCTTTCAACAGGTGTATCATGCTCCATGTATCTGAAGATCAGAGTTAGTTCATCAACATGACCTTCATCTGGTGTGGAATCCAGAGAAATTGAATAGTATTTTGACAGTTTTATGCGTGAGATGATTTCATTCAGAACTTCATTACCCATCAGTCTGACTAGCTCTTCACAGATGCTTGAAAACAAGTAGTTAGTATGACCACTACCACAATTTGCATAATTCTGAATGTGCTGCCTGAGGAAATCATCATACTCCGCCAAAAGCTCTAGTAATCCCAAGTAGTTTCCATTATGAGGTGATCCAATTGTTTCATCATCTCCACGAAGAGCTAGGCCTCGTTCACAAGCAAATTTAAGCACACTGACCAGTCGCTTTAAAAGACTTCGCCAATATTGCTCAATTCGGTCCACTTGTAGTTTAAGTTGAGAGCCCATACCTCCACCTTCTTTTGCACGACTTCTTGTTGACAAAACTGCTTGAATGTGGTCTTTCGATTGCTCATGGATAGCAAGTCGAGAGCTGGCGTGCTTCCAGTCACAGAATCCATCATATGTGAATTGGGATCTTGAAAGACCCATTAGCTTGCAAAAGAAGCAGTAGGCTCGCCCGTTTGCTGGAGAAAAACAAAGCCAAGAACGTGTTACAACTTCCCCATTTCGATTCCTTCGCTCAAACATAGCTGGTGTGCATTTGCGACTGACATTGTTTCCATCTCTTTGTATTGCTGATTTAACATCCAAAATTTTTGCATCACTGTGGCGTAGATCTTCAGCACCTTTCACAGCCCAAAAATCAACTAATTCTTTAGTCATGTTCTCTGGCCATAAGCTAATGTCATTCAATTGTATAGACTGCAATTCTGAAGGCAATTGTTTTGATGCAGTATCTGTCTTTTCGGCATTCTGGTCATTTGCTACTGTAGATCGGCCAGAGCTGTCTGATGAAGAGGAAGCTGCTGTGTCTGCAGCAGGGGTCTGCTCTGATTGTTCTGAAGGTGAAGCACCACTGTCTGCTTCTGAAGCTGATGCTGATGAGCGAGTGAAGAATTCAGTCAGTCGACGTGTTTTTGCTAGTTCTTGAGCTTCTCTTTCAGCACGTTCCTTAGATGCTTTTCTCTTTGCAGCCCCACTTTCAAAACATCGTACACTCTTGTGTCTGTCCATTCCACTCATTTCTGCAAAAAATGAAAGCCTCGGGTTACTCGGGTATTCCATTATAGTGAGAGTAGGCCTAAAAGAGTAATAAAAACAAAATAATAATCAGTACACAACAAATAGTAATTGGTAAAAGTTTATGTACTACAGTGGTATTGGATGCGTGTGTTTTTTTGTTGATCATCCATCGGGTTTTTCTAGTTTCGGGTTTTTTCTATTTTGATAATGGCTTGTCAATATGTGGAGGCAGTGGCGGTCCTAGCTTACATGACGCCCTGGGCGAACCTCACCTTCAGCGCCCCCCCCCTTGTTCGCCAACACACACACATTCGAATCCCCCCAAAATAAAGGACAGACATAACTCTTTCACAAAATAACTTTTTATTGGACTAATTGTTGGAACTTCAGAACCAAAACAAAGACTCAAATTTCTGAATTTTACAAATCCTTCATCACGTAAATAGAATAACTCACTTAAGAGAATGTAATTATGATACTATGAACAGGAAAAATACAAATTAAATTGCACAACTGCCATAAATAAACTATTTTTATTTATTTCTTTATTTATTTATTCTTATTTTTATTTTTATTTTTTTTGCAGGCGCTCATGCCGCCCCTCCACAAATGCCGCCCTGTGCGGCTGCCCATATTGCCCATATGAGGAACCGCCACTGTGTGGAGGCCCCCAAGATGTGGAGGCCCATGGGCAGCTGCCCACTTTGCCCACTCCTAAATCCGGCCCTGACCCCAGGCATCACTAACATATGTAAATGAGTCATTAGGGAGTAGCAATTTACTGCCAAGTTTGTAGTCGCATGCCTCACAGTAATTGATAAGAAACTTAGCAAAATCCGAACCAGGTTTAGTGATATTGCTGTTAAAATCACCAACCACGACAACATATGAGTCTAGCTCCTCTAGCAGTATATTTAGTTTACAGAGTCTATCTAAAAAATACCTCCTCATTTTCAACACACTCATAAGGCATATAAACATTGAATATATACAGCATTTTGTTATCAGTAGTTAGTTTTATGGCTACAACCCAGTGGCGTACATAAGGGGGGGCATAGGCCCCCCCATTGTAAAAATTACTACTACTCTCATTAAAGATATTTGAAAAAAAAGTTTAAAAAAATCGATAACTTTGCAACATTCACCACAAAAAAATCTTTATGTCATTTGGAATTTCAGTTATTTTATGTTTACCAGGACATGTTATTAACTCAAAACTCAAAAGCAATTTTGGCTGGCTTAGAAACGTTTATATGTGTCTTTATACGTATGATTAATTTGTGCAAATTTAATTCTTTGCCCATAAATTGGAAATAAAATACAACTGAAGCTTTCCAAGATGCAATTCATTTTGATTCCAAATCAATCATCAGTTTTGAGCTGACACACACACACACACACACACACACACACACACACATATATATATATATTGTGTGTGTGTGTGTGTGTGCCCCCCTTTAAGAAATGCTGTGTACGCCCCTGCTACAACCCACTCATGTTCATAACTAATGGGTTCTATAAACCTATCCAGCTGTGAGTGCCACATTATAGCTACACCTTCCTCCTTATTCTGTCTGCCCACAGTAATAACTTCGCTATCATCATTGGGTGAGTTAGTTTAAACAAAAATATCAGGGGAATAGCTAACGAAAATATCACGACTTAACCTAACTAATCGTGAAGGGCGTACAGTTGGGCGCTTTTTTGGGAAAAAGTGGGGGAATACCGAAAATGCGCCAAAAATTATAGCAATGAAATTAATTATTATTAACAACAGTGTCAAAGTAATTGTAATTTTAGAAACACAGTGATTAGGAAATAAAAAAATCATCATTTGAGTGCCGAGTAAAATAAATATAGATAAAATAAATCTCTCCTTAAGTGCCCGTTGGCTCAGTGGTAGAGTACTGCATTAATTCAATCTCTATTGATACATTGCAGAGGTCACAGGTTCGAGTCCTGTACGGGCTAAGTTTTTAAAATTTGTATTCACGAAATAGCAAACCTCAGATCATGTTTTAACAGGTATAACATCTTCTAATGTCAATTAACAGTCCGGAGTAACGTGTAAAATTTCAATCCTAGGTTTTCTTAAAAGGATTTTAGAGTGGTCTTTGTTTTGCACTTAATGTTGTTATACCAATTAAAGTGATCAACGACATATTTTTTTTATTAACAAAATACAAGCCGAGAAAACTAACTTGATAACTGATGACCATAATTAAGTGAATATTGGATCAGATGTTAAATTAAAACTTACATAATAATTTTCAATGATATCGTTTCCCGTGGCTGATTCAGTTTTTTATACTGCACACTATATGGCAACAGAAAAAGAAATTATGATTCAGTAAAAAATGGGCGGAGTCACGGACCAGAAGCGGACGGGTCTTGTTAAGAAAAATTTATTTGATTTAATTTAACATTTTATCTAAAATGTATTACAGTTATAATTACATTTCACGACTGCCGCTTCTCCATATTTCTTTAGTTAGTTTTTATTGTTTGATTTAGTAAGTTTAAGGTTCATCTTTCCATTAATTATAATTGTTAACGACACATTAACGTAGGGCCAATGGAAATAAGGAAGTTATCATTAAAGCCACTTAATGCAATCTAGCTGGTGCTCTAATTGTTTAAAAAGAAGTTCATATAAACACTCAAAGGTGCTCCGCATTTATAAACAAAAATATTTTATATAAAATATTGTAACGAATCTTCATTAACAAAACTTCATTTATTGTTAGTTCTTTGTTTAGAGTTGCAATGAAGAGCATATATTTCATGCAGTAACGTGGAAAAATAAGAATAGGATAGTATTTATAATTATGAGAAATGAGAAAATGTTTGGCTTTTTTCTTAAACATTTTGATTAGTTTCCTCATAACATGAATAGTAAATTACACTAGTTATACTGTATCTAAAGTACCATAATTGATAATTTTATTCACTTTCATTTCATACATTCATACATTACACATTTATTCTGATCTAAGAAATTATTTAAAGTTATTGGTCAAAACATGCAATAACGAAAACAAATCCATAGAAAACGAATAGTTCAAGGGTAACAAAAATAGGGTGAAAATTTGACTTCCCATTCTTTTGTATTTGGTTAAATTTAAATACATTATACAGAATACAGAAAAAAAGCTTCATTTAAAATAAGAAAATGAGAAGTTTTTATGGCATAGATTCACATAATTTCTAACATTTGAAACTTTATTTAATACTGAATATGTTAAATTTAGGATTTAGAAAATAAGGTCAGCAATGTAAGGAAGGCAAAAACAGTGGGAAAATCGTGCAGTTTTCTCCATTTAATAACTTTAATGTTGCTAAACAAAGAAAAATGATAAAAAGTTTCATATATTAACTTATTAAATCGTTCAGGAAGTAAAGTTGGTATAGAGGAACAGAGGAACAAAGTTGAAATGCATAAAGTCTACCTCCCCCCGTCCAAGGTCGGATCTAGGCATTTCAGTAAGGTGGGGGGTCCAAAGAAAAAAGGGCACCCCCTAAAATAAAAAGGGCACAGTACTAAATATTGTTTCTTAAAACAGACTACCAATGAGCGAGTATAAAATCAATTGTATTGTTTTATTAGATCAGTCTCATTCAAATATAATACAAAACAAAAATCTAATTTGGGTACAACAATTATCACAAAAAAATTTTCAATCACAAATGACTTGTCAATGAAAAGAACTATTCAGTCCCGTAGCCAGGACTTCCCAAGTCGGGGTGGGTTGAAATTGTAGAAAGGCTGACCTTTTGGTGCAACGACCCAGTCACTGCGGAGGGGGTTTAGAGTAGTTTAGAGAAGTTTGTGAAGTTTGTGAAGTTTCAAAAGAAAATGCACGTTTATTTTCTAAATGATGTTATAATATTATAATATCACATCATAAGTTATTACTATGGTTACAAAAGTGGACCTTTCCTGTCAAGGGGGGGTCGAACAGGGGCGGCTCGTTCGATCCCCCCTGGCTACAGGCCTGCTATCAGAATAAGATGAAGATAAACACAGTGATATGGCTGCACTAGTACTAAGGGCACCTATGAAACCCATTACAACTACAAATTTGGAATTACAAGTATACAGATAAAGACTCAAAATAGAATGTTTAAAATAAAATAGCTATGATCTATTTACAAAAACAAAATTTGTTTTCAGAGGCATACACATCATTCAAATAGGGCACTTGCAAGAAATTAAGGGGGGTTCCGGACGTCGCTAGGCATTGCCTGATTTTTTTCCAGAACATCAGTGACCTCTAGATGGGAGCTATCTGAGGGCTATAGATATTCACTAGTATTATGGCTTCTTTATTTATACTGAGCATGATGATTAGGAGTTCACAGGCTCCATTTGAGTATGCCATGAGCAGATCACTTTGAATGTTTTCAGGGATGTATGATACATCAGGACACCACCATTTAGACGGTCTTCTCTGTCACATCTATGGGTGGTGTACCCTTTGATTGCAATTTCACTACTCATGATCATGGGGTTCAGGTGTGTTTCTGTGAGGGCTATAAGTGTGCTAGTAGCATTTTCCACTAGGCTCTTTAGGTAAGGTACTTTGGTATGGTTTGAGTTTGGGTAAAGGCCCTGGATGTTTAAGTAAATTATTGATACATTTGTGGAGCCATTTGTTTCATCTCCCACATGTAGGGCATTTGTAGGGTTTCTGCTGGGGTTCTCATTTGCTTTTGTATGAGGAGCCCAAGTGAGCTTTGAATGTCTTGTATTTGTTTCATGAGGTGGTAAAACCCCAATGGGGTTTCATGGTTGCTTGCTGTACTATTGTCACCAGTGGGCTTACCTGGACCTGCTACATCAGCATAAGATCTGGATGCAGGAATGGTATTTGATCTTGGGTTTTCTTGCATCCCTTGGGCAAAATAGTGCTGATGGATAGCAGGCTCACTATCCTGGTATTCTCTCCATTGATTTTGATGTGGTTGCAATCGGATTGTTCCCTTCAGGTAGGCCAGATTGCAGTTCTCTTTAAAACAACTTCTTTCCCACCATGAGCTCTGGCAAATTTGAGGATGAAGATAGGAACAACTTGCATTGGATCTACATCCAGAAATGCCATTCCCATCGTGTATAAATTTTTTGCAGTGGTGGGTAAGCAAATGGGCATTCTCTTCCCTCAAGTCCATATTTACACAAGCCCCTCCTATAATTAAAGTTCACTTGCCAGATTTCTGCCCACTCGAGTAACTTGTTAATATCGTTTTGAATCTGCAAATGTTCTGCCGCTGATTTTGTTTGTCCCCCTAGCTTGGTATCACCCGCACGTTTTGAAATTATACCGTTAATTCCTACGTCGATGTCACTGATATAAATAATTAATCAGAATTAGTCCCAGAACTGATCTCTGAGGCACGGTGCTCGTTACACTTCTCGAGTTAGACGCTTTGTCATTAATGACCATTCTTTGTTTACGTCCACTCAGTCAATTTTCGATCCATTTGAGAACATTACCATCAATTCCGTGAGACTGACGTTTAGCTAGTACTCCTATGGGGCACTTTATCAAACGTCTTTTGAAAATCGAAATATATAACATCTACTGTTTTACTCTCGTCGTATATATTTACAATATCATTAAAAAAGTCGAACAAATTAGTAAGCCAAACGATGAAAATTTACTTACAAAATCTATACTTATGCATACTTGTCAACATTTTGAAAAGCAAAAGTGGTAGTATTTGTAATCAATGCCAGGGGGCCCCGGGAGCATACATACCCACTTCCCCCCGAGAAATTTTTGAAAATTATGCATTCTAGTACATTTTAAGCATAAAAGGTTTTATATTATTTGCATGTTGTTCACATCGGTAGGGTTGGCAAGTATGATTATGCATTACTGGTTTTAATTTTGTTTAAAATTCTATTTAAAGATATCGTAGATTTTATCATTAGAATGTTTTTTCCTTTAGTTTACCCAAAAGATGTAAAAAAAAATCGTTTTCTTTATTTTTCCATTTTCCTAACGTGGTGAAGGGGGTTGTATTATATTTGAATATAAACTCTTTTTCGAATATGATAAGACCCTTCTACCCTCATAATTTAGACTAATTTTCAACCTTAAATAACTCAAGTTTTATTTTAAAGATGGTGATATATATTTGGAATTTGAAGTTAGTAACTGTACAAATTTTATTTAACGATATCATTTACAGTGTAACCATCAAAATATAATTTTAAAAAGTAAATGGTGTAGCTGTCTGTTAAACTACAGGGTGGGCAAAAAGTCTGGGCACCCCCTCACAATATTTACATATCTAAGTTTTACATCTCTCATATTTACATATCTAATTTTTCATATTTTAGTAATTTTTTGTTAAATTAAAAATTTAATTTTGAGGGGGTGCCCAGACTTTTTGCCCATCCTATACAATGACATCCAGTCAGCAAACGTATGTAATATACTTGTACAGGGTGGCTCATAAATCCCAATCGGTTATAATTAAAGGGAAAATCCATCCAGCGGATTTAAAAAAATTAATATATATATAGGATCACCTGAAGATCCGTCATCTAAACTAACCAATCGTCAAGGGCGTACAGTTGACCTAACGTTTGGTTAGGTTAGGTCGTGATATTTTCGTTAGTTAGCCTTATAAAACTAACTAAAAAAGGCTGGGGTGACGGATCTTCAGGTGATTTTATATATATATATATATCCATCTCACTAAAATATTTGAAAAAATAGTTAGACAGAACATCTATGATTTCTTGGAAACAAAAAATTCAATGATAACCAACACAGGTTTCGGTCAGGCAGATCATGCCTATCACAACTAATGGAACACTACAACCAGGGCCGGTTTTAAGCCGATTAGACCGATTTGTTCAAATTGGGCCCCGCGCCCCGAGGGGACCCCGCGCACGCGCTCGAGTGGGGGACGCTATGATGAATTAATGAGTGTCCAGTGTGCACGAAGTTTCTTGTTACTGTGAAGGCAGTGAAACTATTCAGTCCGTCCTCGTATATCTATGTTTCAATGTTTTATTGCTAATCGTTTGTTTATTTGTTTTGTAATTTCAGTTTATCGTCGCCGTTTAGCTTTTTAAAAAAAAAGGTAATTTGTGGACGACATTCAAACCCTCAACACAGAAAGAGCGCTGTTAATGAGATTATATAACATAAAGCTTGGAATGTAAAGTTGTGTTGTTTGTTAAATATGTCCAAATTGTTTATATGTCCAAACTGCAAACTTGAAGTGTCTTAAGCCTGCATGTAACAGAGAAACGTGGTGGTAAGTAGATCCTACATATTAAATTAACTAGTTTTTGCCTCATTATCATAGAGAGCATTTACATTTCTATTTACTAGAGCTTGTTCTTTTGCCCCCTGCGCTTTTCTTCTTACTCCCAGGCTTTTAAAAATCATGAAATCTTTTGCTTGAATCATTAGATGCATACATGCACATCTTTATTATTTTTCATGCCAGGGAGTCTTTATTGTGAATGATTTTGTTTTTTGTTTTGTAATTTCAGTTTATCGTCGCCGTTTAGCTTTTTTAAAAGAAAAGTAATTGAAAAAGCCCTTACATCATCGTCATCATGGCAAGCACAAGCAGAGATAGAGACAAAGGGCGAAAGTATTTGAGCGGCAATCAGAAACGAGCACTGGCCAAGGCTAAGGCAGCTGAAAATGAAAAACAAAGAGGTGCTCTAGCGAAATTTCTTGTCACTCCAACTTTGAAACGACAACGGGTAGAGGGCCCCGCTAGGCGCTAACAATTTTCTAATTGGGCCCCGCACTTCCTAGCGCCGGCCCTGACTACAACAACATTATTGATTCACTTGAAAGTAATGAAAACTATGATGTAATATACACAGACTTTGCTAAAGCGTTCGACAAATGTGACCATGGAATCATAATACATAAACTGAAATATATAGGAATAACAGAAAAGTAGGGAAATGGCTATATAATTTCCTTAGTGAGCGGCGGCAAGTCGTTACAGTATAAGGAGTATCCATCAGAATCGGAGGTCCTCAGCTCAGTACCACAAGGAACAGTATTAGCTCCACTACTCTTCATAATCATGCTAACTGACAAAGATGAGGACGTTACCAGAGACAGCACAGTAACATCCTTTGCGGATGACACAAAGATCAGTAGAAAAATAAGAAACCCAGAAGACATAGGATATCTACAAACCGACATAAACAGAATCTACAAGTGGACGGAAGACAACAATAAGAAGTTTAACACCGAGAAATTTCAGCTATTACGATACGGAAAAAGAGAAGACCTAAAATCCATGAAATATTATACCCCAAAGAGACAGGAAATTCAGAGAAATTCCAGAGCAAAAGATTTAGGGGTTGTAATGACAGATGATGCGAAATTTGAAACACAAAATAAGATAGCAGTAACCAGAGCAAAGAGAATAACGGGTCAGATATTGAGAACCTTTAAACGAAGGGATAGGAATGTAATGATTCCTCGACTGTAAACCCTGATAATACCCAAATTGGAATACTGCTCGGTCCTAACATGCCCATATAAAAAAGAAGACATTAGACAGCTGGAAGGGATCCAGAGAAGCTTCACAGCCAAGATCAATGGGTGCAAAGAACTAAATTACTGGGAAAGGTTACGCGAACTAGACCTATATTCACTGGAAAGGACACACACACACACACACACACACACACACACACACACACACACAATTATTTACACTTGGAAAATAATGGAGAAACTAGTCCCTAATCTTACTCTGAACCCTATAACTCCCGAAACAACGGTGGAAAGTAGAAACGGTAGACTGTATCGTATTCCCAAATTGAAGGCGAGACAAGGAACATCCTTAACCCTGAAAGAAAATAGTTTTATAGTGAGAGGACCAAAACTGTTTAATCAGTTGCCCAAAGACCTAAGAAACACGAAGGGAGTTGCAGTGGAAATCTCAAAAGAAGACTAGACGCCTGGCTCAGAACAATCCCTGATGAGCCGGGCGTACCTGGCTATGTGAGGTGAAGAGCGCAAGAATCCAACTCACTACTTCACCAGGCCAACTCGAGAGGAGGGGCGACAAGCTTGACCTTCGCGAAATAAGAAATCATCGCGCGAAACCTTTGTAAGGTGTGTGTATATATATATTAAATAATCGCTAAATATTTTTAAACAAATTTTTTATTTTGCTTTTTTTGTATTTTCGCTTTAATTATAACCGATTGGGACTTATGAGCACCCTGTATAATTGTTTGTGTAATTTGTTTACGTTTTAATATAAGAGGTGGGTTTAGTGGTCATTACGAATATTTTAATGGTTCATTCGTCTATCTTTCATAAGAGCTAAATTTTGTATCAATTAAGAAGTAACTTGGAAGAACACAGTTTATATTTACATCAATTAAGAAAATTTTTCTCTTTCGATAAAAATTGATTGGAATTTTGTAGTTTTAAGCAATTTTTTTTAAAGATATGTAGCGGCATACTGGAAATTCCTTTTCTCTCGCATTCCTCACGACTTATAGGAGTAAACAAATGGTGAAATCCAAACACGCGGGCATAATCCCACACAAAAAGGCAAATTTCACTTTTTATCTCCTAAAAGGTTCGCGCTAAACAATCCCGCCTTCAGATCAGCTATAAAAGAACGAGTCCAGTTCAGTTCACCTCTGCTCGCTCTCAGTTCCCAGCTTTCTCATTGAAGCTCTGCTCCCTCTCGACGGCGATCCCAAAACTCACTCTACTTCATTCGTACGGTCCTCTGCTTCACTCGAAAAAGGGCATCCGTCTTTCAAACAGCTTGATCATACATGAAGTGCATCACTGTTGCAGGGCTACAGTTATTTCGTCCGTCGTCGTAGCATGATGATCCCTGCAAAATTCAACCTGTCTTGAAGTCTGCACCATCCAGCCGGCTCATAGGCTCTCCCATTTATATAGCCTATCTTCACCACCAAAATCCAGGTCTGTAATCCTAGCATAAACCACCAACTCACTTGGCCTACAGTGTTTTCACTACGTCGTGATAGGCCATTCATATTACCAAGCCTATAACTCCCACAAACTCTGCCTATCCGAATTAACCTAAAAAACTGTTCAGTATCGTTAAACCGAACTCGCACGTTTCTGTTGGTGTAAATACCATAAGTGGGCTCATTATAGTTGTATGTTAAATACCATATATAATTATATATATAGTTCATAACAACACTGCGTTATTTAATTCTTGCCTGTATAAAATCACTCCTTGTAAATCATCAATATTTATAATACTGCACAGCTTTATATAAATATCTGTTATTCACTGTAAACAAATTATTTATTTATTTTGATAATGAAACCAAAACGACAAAGCCTTTTGTCTCCTTTATTAAATCTACATTATTTATTTATTTTAGTCGAAAGACCAAACTGGTGACCCTGTCTAGATATTTCATTCTTAACTCAATTACTTTATTATAGTGGGCCTACCATCAACGGGCCACTGCAGATATAATTTAAATGTGTGAATGTCAGAATACACCATGTTTGACAGTATTCAGTGATAGCATAGTCTAATATAATTTAAGTTTATCATAAAAGTACATTTCATTGATAAACATTCATCCAAAAATTGACTCGCAGCGCCCTCTGAAGTGAACTATACAAAATACAAACCCATTAATGATGATTGAACAGTATGAGTTATGTAGTTTAGATGGATCGGTGTCGATCTGGAATGCCTGCTAATTTCGGCTTAGGTTTAGGCTTTTTAACTATTTGTGCTTCGTTCGGTTGTAATAACATACGAATTATAACAAAAAATAATAATAATATAACTTTTCATTACTTTCCGAGAGATAAAAGTTGTGTAACTAAAAAATAGTTGTAAGTTGTAGAGTATCGCATTCCTTTTAATATGACTGCTTATGACAGCTTATCACTATGGTGATAAGCTGCATAGATTAAGATTTCTTCTCTCTCCTAACCTCATATCATGTCGTACTTTTCTGCTGTATTATTCTGTAAAAATAAGTACATCATAAACCAAGTATATTCTAATATACTTTATAAAAATAGATAAATTTCATATAAAATCAGAGAAAGCAATGGGCATTTATAAATTCAAATACGAATTGTATCACGTCACTGTCGGACAACGTGATAGCCAAGTGGCAATATCGCTTCCCGTTAGATCAGCGAGGTAGGCGACGTTGGGCATGTTCAGTAATTGGATGGGTATCACTTTTTTCCTTACAGATTAGCTCAAATGCCGACCTCTGCTTTAGTGTCCGTATTGATCTTGTTAAGTGGTATCGCAGGATGCCTGTCAGATTTTGTGCCAACTTCATCCCAATACGTCAGAACGCCGGAAGAAAGATTTTCCGACCTCCCAATGCAAGGGTATCCATGGCCACCACACTATCTGAATTTGAAACTAGATGGAAAACCAACATTGAGAATGCATTACATAGATGTTGGTAAGAATATTTAAAATTTTTTTATACAATCTTATAAAAAGAGATTTTTACGCCTTCAGGAAAATGAGAAACCATAATATACAACATGGTACCAAGGTATAGTAATTTAACATACATAAATAAATACAAGTATATACAGTATTGTGTGTTGTGTTTTCTTCTTAATAATGTCAACTTAAGTCAACATTTGATTTCACTCAATGATACAGTAAAATATTCAGTAAATGCCATTTATTACAGTTTCTTCAGTCTTTAACCTGTAATTGATAAACAGTCTCGATATACTGAAGTTGTCCATAGTATTTTTTATATTATTTTATAGTGAATGGAAATTTTGTTAGGGGGGCCATTTCAACATTTTCTTTTGGGAGGAGGCGTCAAACATCAGAAGTAAATTTAAGTACAAAATTTATTAAATATTTAGACAGAGAAGAAAGACAGACTTTTCCCAGTCTCAATTATCAGGGGTTTATAATGTATACATACGTACAGTAAAATTTAAAAGAACCATCTTATACTGAAGTGATTGCAGAAAATGTGTAATCTGACCAAAAAAACAAGCAAGATTTGGGATAAAAACAATGAACAGTATTGTATGGAATTATTTTTAGCTCCCCCCCCCCCCCCCCAAATCTGAACAACCTGGTTGAACCTGGTCTTTGTTTAGGAATCAAGAACTAAGCGCAAATGGCTACGTCGGTGATGAAATCCTAATGTGAATTCAAGTGCATCACCAAGAGATTTCTTGGAAGGGGCACATGTAGCCTTGGAGAAGGAAAACAGAGCCTTAGAGGAGGCAACTGCCCCCCTCCCTGCAAATGGCGCCACTGGATTTCGTTATGAAATGCATTGTGGCGAAATCGTATCGGAACGTGTAGCGAAAACAGGAGTTTCAACTTCTGTATTTAAAAAATCTTTTATCACATTTTCAGGTCCAGCGGACGCTCCAGAAACCATTTTGTTACTTCATGGGACCCCTTCATGGTCCTTTCTCTATAGAAAAATGATTCCTTTATTGCTGGATGCTGGGCATAGGGTCGTGGCCCCAGATTTTATAGGATTCGGAAGATCAGATAAGTTGACAAATCTCGAAGCATACACTCATCAATTGCATGTCGATTCACTTCTTCAACTAGTTCGGTTCCTCAACCTTCAGGTAAGAAGAGGTGCCAAACTGTTTATCAGATGTCAATATCTAAGTGCCCGTAACAAGACAAAATACGTATGCACGCATAACACATCAAAACGTTTGTTAAGTTCAAAATATCTTCTCTCTCTATCCTTAATATCACGTACATAATGCTAAACATTACATTTTAGCGATATATGCAGTACTGACTAAAGGATATTGATCCCAGTGTATGATATTGAGAGTCCCAGTGTATGACGATTTACAATTCCGCTAAAAGTTTATCGAGGAAAACTCTATGGAGAATACACTGAAAATTTAAAAAACCCAAACTAGTTTATAACTTCTTATCACACGCTTTTAGTTTTTTGAATAATGAAGAGAAACTTTTCTACAAAATGCAAAAAGTATTTTTACCCCTTCCTTGCACACCCGTCCCTGCCTCACCTAAAGAGTGAATACTATATTAAAGAAATTTATGCCCCGTTTGAGCAAAATTGAAATACAAATATGCTTTAGCCTTCAGAATACATAAATATATGATTACACAGTTCTCTCTTCATTACTTAAATTACTCCTTAAATTTAATTTTCACGATGATCCCCCTCCCTCATTTAAGACAAGAGATATTCGTTTCAATACTATCCCTAAATATTTCAATATACAGGGTGTCCCATAAGTCCAGCATCATAGGAGAAATTCATATTTTTCTATTTCTACAAGCCATAATTCATATTTTTCTCTTTCTACAGGTCATAATGTCTGTGAGCAAGGAAGAACGAATCCAGATAATTCTACTCATAGGAAATCGGAGTCAGAGAGACGCCGCTGCTGAATTTAACAGACTGCATCCAGACCGCGAGCCAATAACACAGAGTTGTGTTAGCAGACTCGTTGCAAAGTTTAAGGAAACAGGATCCATAGAAGATAAACCACGCAGTGGACCTTCAAGGAGGTCCACTGACGATGATACAGCGACTGCTATCCTGGCTCATTTTAACAGAAGTCCCAATAAGTCTCTTCGGCGATTGTCCGCCGAGACAGGAGGAGTGTCGAAAAGTAGCATCCATCGCATTCTTCAGGCTCACAAATGGCATCCATATAAACTTCAGATCCTACAGAAATTAAGCGATGATGATGATCCCGACCGGCGGATGGAATTTTGTGAATGGGCTACGGAACAATATGCTCGGGATGCCAATTTCCCGTCCACCATTCTGTTCAGTGACGAGGCTGTTTTTTATGGAAATGGTGAGGTAAATCGACAGAACACCCGCTACTAGTCTCAAAACAACCCTCACTGGTATACCTCTTCAAAGGAAGAAGGTGCATCTCGGTTGATGGTTTGGTGTTGCATTTGAAAGGATCGCGTCATAGGCCCCCTCTCTTTCGATGAACATGTCACTGGAAGCACCTACCTACGTATGCTCAAGGAAAAAGCATTTCCCAGTGCCTTAACGAAGAAGGAAATTTCCCAACATGGTTCCAGCAAGACGGCGCTCTTGCATATTACAGCAATCAAGTACCAACAATTCCCTGGTCATTGGATAGGACGTCGAGGGCTTGTGGAATGGCCAGCTAGAAACCCGGATCTCACGCCACTAGATTTTTATCTCTGGGGCCACTTGAAAGCGCTGGTATACGCAGAGAAAATTAGGAGGTTGAACATTTGCGGCAGCGGGTATTACGTCTGAATTTGTGTATTGAAAACAATGGTGGACATATTGAGCACGTTATGTAAATAAAAGCTTTTGTTTTGCCTTTTTTTATTATTTTTCCTATGATGCCGGACTTATGGGACACCCTGTATAATCAATGACGTATATGGAGGTTACATATCGCATGAAACCTGTAATGTAAATTATTATTTATTACTTGCGGAATAAACAGTAATTTATGTCATTACTTCGTTACAGTAAAGGAGGGAATTTTTTATTTTTTTTATTATTGTCCTTCCGTTTTGGGGATTTTGTGCTCTCATCTTATGTAAAAAAATGCAACTGATATTTAGTATTACCTATATATTATTCTCCTTTAGTGGGGGTAGTAAGAGGCGTTTAAACTTAGGGTTGGAGAATATTCTTACGTTTTGTGGAAATTTTTTTTTTTTTAAATTTTCAGTTCCTGCGTTTTCCAAATATTTTCATAGGCGAACTTTTTTCAGCATCTGTATCCTAATACTGCAGTTACACATTTTACCTAATTAATAATTACCATTTGATCAATAACTACAAACTCAAATTAGAGAGAGAAATTACTTGTTTATTATTTTCCCTTTTTAAAGGATATATTTTTAAAAGATGTAAATATTAATCCTAAATAAATTATGACTAGTAACAAAAAAATCTATCGTCCATACAGGATGTGACCTTATTCGGGCAGGACCTTGGTGGACCAACAGGGTTGAGTGTCGTTCGAAGGGAAAAGAATCGTTTTAAGCAACTTGTCCTTCTGAATACTTGGATTCCCCAAGGGGACATTTTTAATACAATTTCATTTGCTGCGCAACATGTTCCTTATTTGTTATGGCGAAAGACGACTCGTTTAATTGGAAGAAATGTTCCCGTGGGCTTAATATTCGGAGCCACATCCGATGCACCGATTGAAGGGATCGAAGGATATAAAGCCCCCTATCCCTCCTCTGTCTTCAAAGCGGGGCCCGCTCAGTGGCCCCTTCTCGTGCCTCTGACAGCGGAGGAACCCATGGCCATCGAGATGCAAAAGGTAAAACATTTCCTTCAGACAGAATGGACTGGCCCAGTCCTCTTTGGCTATAGTGACAAAGAGCTATTTACGAGGCCTGGAAGAGACCTTCTTAAGCAGTTATTTGACAATATTGGTTGCGAAGTATTAGTTTTAAACGCGGGACATTTCCTGCAGGAAGATCAACCGGAAATAGTTTCAAGTTTGGTGATAAGTTTTATTGATGGTGGATGCAGGATAATTGAAGAATTAATTAATTTTGTTATATATTGATGTACAACTTGCTATTACTTTCGTGTATATATATATATATATATATATACACGATATAACTGAAAATTTTACATTTAAATAAATAGTTTTAGCCCAAATTTCGTACTGATGATGCTACATTTCAAACTGGCGCCCAAATATTGACGAACGTCACATTTCAAATTCGCTCCTCGTGCATATTGACAAACGTTACATTTCAAACAAAGCAGAACGCATTCGCAAAATTTCATTGTGTTATTTAAACATTTGTAAATCTGTTAATAATTATATTATTTTAATATAAATTTTATGGAAATAATCTGGCTATGTTCTTATTTAATTGTAAAATTTTCAGAACCCTAATATTAATATTTCCAGAACTGTAACTCTTTTCCTCGAACCATTTGACAATTTGACAGAACTACGCGATTGCATTTGAAGAATGTTGGGAACGAATACCACAACATCAAATTCAGGTTGCTATTCGACAATGGAAACGACGTGTGGTAACCGTGATTAATGAAAATGGTGGTCATATCGTCCATAAGTCTTACCAGTATCTGTTTGTTTCCAGTGAAAGTTGATGTTTCAATGCTGAAAGCCATTGTTTTGAACCTTCAGTTTAGACAGCTATAAATCTGTTTCTAATTAAATTATTTCAATAAAAATTTTATGGAATTTATTTGAATATGTTCTTATTTAACTGTAAAATTTTCAGATGTCCATCAATCATATTAACGGAACAATAGCCCTTCAAACAGGACGCGTTTTTTTCTGCGCCACCCCAATATATATATACACACCTTTTTATTTTACTTCAGATTCTATTTATTTATTTATTTAGTTACATGCCAAAATTTTAAAATAGGAAGGTTCTTTTTCAGGGGGTGGGACTGGGATGGTTAAGGAGTTAGGTAACTACTAGCAAAGGTTGTAGGAAATTTATAGCAGAGTTCCGCAACCTTTCAACTTACCAGAGAAAAGCGGCCGATTATACTTGAAATGCAGTCAACCGGTAATCGTACCCAGATGTGATATAGCAAAGTCAAATTTCTAAGGTCATTGTGAAGTTTAGTTGACTTTGTAATAGCTAATTTAAAAATACTTCCAGTCATGATTGTTGTGAAGTCTAGTTGACTTTGTAATAACTAATTTAAAACCACTCCCAGTCATGATGTTGTGAAGTCTAGTTGACTTTGTACGAGTAATAGCTAATTTAAAACCACTTGCAGTCATGATGTTGTGAAGTCTAGTTGACTTTGTACGAGTAATAGCTAATTTAAAACCACTTTCAGTCATGATGTTGTGAAGTCTAGTTGACTTTGTACGAGTAATAGCTAATTTAAAACCACTTACAGTCATAATGTTGTGAAGTCTAGTTGACTTTGTACGAGTAATAGCTAATTTAAAAACACTTGCAGTCATGATTGTTGTGAAGTCTAGTTGACTTTGTAATAGTTAATTTAAAAACACTTCCAATCATGATGTTGTGAAGGAAGCTTGCGTTATTATATGAATGTTCTTTTGTGGGAACAATATTTAAATTTTCCGCAAGGCCCCAACTGTTACCGATATGATTAGGACTTAGAATTCTATCAACACTGTAATAAAAGTTGGTACGTTACCAGCTGGTGGTCGGTAGATGCCTAAAATTGAATATTGGAAGTTATGAATATACATTTCAAATCCAAGTATTTCTGAGGTATTGCTTATGCTTGTCAGTTCTTCGATACATTTATTTTCGCAGTTTGAGCCTACAAATACACTTACACCTCCGCCTCTATTATTAGGCTTACATACAGGGGTTAGACAAAATAATATGAACACCCGCCGATTTTACCGGTTATCTTTACGGACTGCTCAGACACAAAGTAAACGGTCAAATGACTGGCAAACCTATTTAAATGCGTAACAGAGAGTGTATACGTCATGTTATAACCCTCACGTTGTTTTTACAGATCTGAGTGAATTATGAATTAGCAGTTATGAAAGACCTGTCAGACTTCCAAAGAGGGCAAATTGTCGGAGCGCGGATGGCTGGTGCATCGGTGACGAAAACCGCTCAGATGTTCAATGTATCCAGAGGAACTGTCTCTATGGTCATGTCTGCATACCAAAACCATGGAAAGACAAGCACCGACAAATACAATAGTGGACGCAAGAAGAAGCTGTGTGATCGAGACCGCCGGGTGCTAAAGCGCATTGTGACAAAGAACCATAAGACTACAGCTCCAAAAGTGACTGCAGAGCTTAACCAGCATCTTGCAAGCCCGGTATCGACCAGAACTGTACGTCGCGAGCTCCATGGAGCTGGATACCATGGGAGGGCTGCAATTGCCAAACCCTTCCTTTCGCACATCAACATTGAGCGGCGCAGAAAATGGTGTAATGACCATAAGAATTGGTCACTGGACCGGTGGAAGAATGTAGTCTACTCCGACGAATCCTCCTTTACGCTATTTCCATGTTCCGGTCGAGTTTACGTCTGGAGACAACCTAAAGATGCTTATGACCCCGACTGCCTGACCCCAACCGTTAAGCATGGAGGCGGATCTGTGATGGTTTGGGCAGCAATATCGTGGAATACTCTTGGCCCAGCTGAGGTACTGCATGGTAGGGTTAACCAGGTCCATCCCATGGTCCAAACGCTGTTTCCCAATGGCGGCGCCGTCTTCCAGGATGATAATGCACCAATCCACACCGCTGGGGTCGTTAAAAACTGATTTGAAGAGCATGTTAGTGAAGTAGAACGCTTGGATTGGCTTCCACAATCCCCGGATCTTAACATTATCGAGCATCTGTGGTGTCAGTTGGAGCAGCAGGTCAGAAGCCGATTCCCACCGCCGGCGTCTTTGGAGGAACTGGAGCAGGGTTTGCTCGAAGAATGGCTCAGGATTCCTCTAGCCACTGTCCAAAAGCTGTATGAATCAATTCCCCGACGCATTGCAGCTGTTATTGCCGCTAAAGGAGGACCAACTCCATATTAAGAATAAAAACCGCCATTTATCAAGGTGTTCATATTATTTTGTCTAACCCCTGTATATGGTACCTTGTGTACCTTGAAATGTTAAGAAATCTTATCTTATATTATTGAACCAAGTTTCAGTTAAAACAATGTACGTGAATTTATGTTGTAAGAATTTTAGGTTAGTTGTCAATTTGTCGAAGTGGTTTGGTTGACTGCGAATGTTTAAGTTTAGGAGGGAGTTGTTTCCATTGTTGTATAGTCAACCGGGGGCGAAAAATAACAGAGTTGGGGGTGGGAGGTCGGGGTGCTGGGGTAAATAAAGAACAGCTCCCACTCCTTCCCCCTAAAAAATAGACATTTGTAAAATGGGCCTTACTCGTGTTGGCTATGTTTGGTTACAGATTTTCAGATGACTGAAATAGTGCGCATCACGCGCGCACGTTTGGAACTCCATTTTGATTCGTGTATTATAATAAAAGAATGATATTCATTCATTTTGTCTCTTATTCTTCCGTTTTATTATTTCTTGTTTAAAAAGTTGTCTACTGAGATTGTCTGTCTACTCTTGATTACGTTTTAAGGTTCAGTAATTTTATTTACAGTATAATGTGTATTTAAAGTATTGATTATGATGTAGAGATTAGGGTAAAATGGTAATAGAAATGATAAGTAATATATTATATATATATATATATATATTACAGTGGTAGTGGTGGTTGTAAAGAACGTACGTAAGAATCCACAATGGGATTATAGGATTGAAAAGTTACGAAATTATAGAATTATAAAGGCTTAAAAATTAGAAATTATATAATTTGAAGGAATATGGAAATTATAAAAAAAATGGCAAGACAGCATAAATGCATAAATTTATAATTTTTGTTTTTGCCTTTATTATTATTATTACGTAAACCCTCGTCCAACGCGTGTTTGTCCGACGCGAATTTGCTTATACACGGAAAAATAGCGGAAAATGTTATTATACACGGTCCGCCAAACACGCTTTAATACAGTAGTACTGTACGCGTGCCAATGCGCGCTCTAGTGTTTTCTCCTACACACTCCAACACTCCCGCATCTCCATCCCTCTCGCGTCACCCCTCCCATCACCCTTTGTCAGTCCCGCTAACGCGTTAAGTTCAGTGAAGTTGTGTTGGATTGTTTTTGTCGTATTTTGCCGTTGTTTTGCTATTACCCTTAGACAGCAGTATGACACCAAAACAAAGCATCTGCGAGTGATAGTGAAGAGAAGAAAAGTCGTAAGGTTATGACATTAGCCGAAAAAATAAAGATTCTAGAAAAGTTGCGTGGTGGTATGAGCATAACATCACTTGGCCGCGAGTATCAAGTGAATGAGTCTACCATACGCATCATCCGAAAGAGTGAAGAAAAGATGTTATAAATAAAAATATATTAAATGAAAATATGTAAATATCATTATGTTTATGATTTTATTGTTATTTTATATACAATATAGGTAGGGAAATTAATTTATCTGAATAAAAAATCTACATATCTAAGTATTAATGGGAGACTTTACGCGGCCGCGTTCACGTATCGCCATTTATCCCATAATAAGGTATTACATTTCTCCAACGCGGATTTACCTAACGCGCCGTTCTCGAGGAACCTAACCCCCACTTTGGACGAGGGTTTACTCTATATATAATTATTATTATATATAAGAGTAATAAGTTTACCTAGCACACGGGTTATGCTGATGGCAATTTCATTTGTAGATGCTGCCGAAAGTTGTCGAAATCATGTTAAGTACGGATCGACACATTTTTTGTCCTTTCTGGGACATATACAGAGTGATTCACTCGCTGGTAGTTCTAGACTAGAGTATCGCTAATACGATACTCTGGGGCTACCAGCGAGTGAATCACCCTGTATTATCCCATCTCGTACATAACCGGTATAAATTAATTTTTCTTTGAGTTTTAATAATATAATTTGTCAAAAACTTGTTTTCTGCACTTACAGAGTGATTTATTATTAAGTGATTTATTATTAAGTGATTTATTAGTATATTTGAGCTTTATCAGTGCACTTATTATTTCAGACTTCCAAAGTCGGTCACGCAGTTTGAATTTTATAATGCTTTCGGTCAGTGTCATTATTATTTTACCCAATTTGATGAGCCTCCATAATGACATTCTGAGGAACGTTTATACCCAGTTTTTCTTTCATGGCATCTCTGTGTCGATTTCGATATGGTTTTCACTCGGAGAATCTTGTGGGACTCCGGGTTCACTGGTTAACTTCACATTTTCTTTCGCCTGGTTCTGGAGTTCGAGTCTCTCCTGAAGCGGGTTTATGCGCTGTTTTAATTCATTGTTTTCACCTTTTAATTTATTTATTCTGCCATACTTTTCTGCCATGTAGTTTAGGATAAAAGACCGGTATAATTTCATATATAAAACTGTTTAATTCTCATTTGGTCGGATTAAATTCTTTAATTTATTGACAAAGGGGGACCTCTTCGGATGCGGGGGAGGCAGCGCCTGAGGTGGAGGGAGAAGGCATAACTCTAGCGCATCCTGTTCCCTCATGGAGCCTCTTGCGGGGGAGGGAAGAGGGGTGAGTGTTTGAGCAGAAGTAGATGGCGGTTTCTGTTGTTGCTCCTGATGCTTTCTTATTTATGTACCATTTTTGTAAAATTTCTTCGCTTGAATCGCTTGAATTTTGGTAAGTGTTGATAAGTGTTGATAAGTGTTGATAGTTCCGCATTTTTAAAAGGTTATCATGTGATGCTGGTTTCCATGACCATTCAAAGTGCATTCTTCAAATATTTAAAATTATTAAAGCTTGAAGATGTAATCAAAATGGCACATTTTATTTTTATTTACGAGTGTAAGAACAAAATCATTAACTTACACTGGGTAAGAAATTCACTTAGGCAAGAAATAGCTCAAAGCATGTTATACTTCAATTTAGATTGTCTTAATGCAAAAAAACTTCTTTCTACGTGAAACTCACAATATAATACTAAAAACCCACTCTAATAGACAGAGTTTATTTCCACAACAGTTTCGATGCCCACTGGCATCCTCTTCGGGTGGATACAGAAAAACGAATTCGTTTTTCTGTATCCACCCGAAGAGGATGCCAGTGGGCATCGAAACTGTTATGGAAATAAACTCTGTCTATTAGAGTGGGTTTTTATTTTCATACTTAGATTGGCTTCTTTTAAAAAAAATGACCCATTTTCATTGGACTGAAACTGGAATAATTTAAATGCTGATATACAAAATATTTCAAACGTAAATTCGTTTAAAACCAAGTTGAAATTTCGATTAATAATGAAATATTAATAAAAATCTAGGATTAAATGTACATTATTTTATTATTTATTAATTTCTCGTGTCTGATCTAGAATTAAATGCCCATTACTGGGTTTCTCGTGTCTAACTATCAATTTTCTGTATTAAAGTGGTATCATATCTTCGATAATGACTTTGTATTTGTTTGATATCTGTAATAATGATGATAACCCAATATTAACATGTTTCATTATAATAGAAAGTCGATATCAGCCTGTCTTTATAGAGAATTTACATTTAATTTCCAATATCCTGAAGAGTTTTTTATTTTCAGTATTGAGTTTCTTAATAATAATTCTAGATAAGAATTTGCAGTATGCTAAGAATACTGTCTTCATTTTTGCTTCTGTTGACGCGTTTCGTTCATATACTTTGAACATCTTCAGAACTTTATACATAATTTTAAAGTAAAAGGGTTTTATATATATATATTTCTTGATTGTAAATTTGATACAATTTCAAATTAATTTAGGAATATTCGAAAGTTCATTAAATTTTATATTAATTTTTTTTTTTTTCATTTTAATGTAAGAGGCTTCGGCAATTTTTAGTTTTTGTACGTTATGTGATCCTGGGCACTTGCGTTTTTTTTGCGGTACTGCGGTACTACTACCGCACTACCAAACCGATACCGCATAACGCAAAGGATCGCTGAAAGTACAGCAGTACCGCTACCGCATTCAAATTTCCCGCGGTACTTTCCGCGGTACCGACCAACACGGTAGTACCGCAGTACCGCAAAAAAAACCGCAAGTGCCCAGCTTATTGTGATGAGTAGAAGATTTGAAAGTTTTGCGATATATTTTTTAAATTTAATATTTTATGATCTACTCTGTGATGTTCGTTAATTTTACTTGGACGATATTTATGTTGGTATGCTCTCTCTTTAATGTGGTTTGTGGCGTAACCAATTAAGTCGACGTACAGTCAACTCCAGGACGCGTAAATCGGTACACCACATGATGTTGCTTATCAGGGTTTTTGTTACGTGTCGAAAAATGGCTTGATAACTTTGTTTTTATAGTATACTGTATGTTAACATTGATAGCGTTTTCTTTGTCCATTGGGTTTTGTGTGTGTTTAATATATTGTTTAAACATTTTTCTTCATGTTTTAGTCTTGGTGGATTTCTTGTTTCGAAGTCGCGTTTGAGAAGTTGCGTTTTGAAATTTTCTGTAGACTTTTCTTTGTGAGCTGTTTTGTCGTAAAGTCTTATGTTTAGAAAATTAGGAAACAGCTGATTATTGAGGCAAAATTTTAGTACTGAAAATAAAAACTATTCAGAATATTGGAAATTAAATGTAAATCCTCTATAAATAATAATAATAATATCATCACAAGATTAACATATACAGGGTGATTCAAAAGTCAGGTTACATAGGGCTTTTCTGTTTCTTTGCAGGTAAATGAGTTATGAGATGTTATCGAAGGAGGAGCGCATTGATGTGATATTCCTAGCTGGCTGCACAAGTGCATTGCCGTTAACGGTGGCCATATCGAACATGTGATGTGACTATTCCCCTGTATCATTACCAGTGTTGGGCACTAAAGCGTTAATCCGATAACAGTTAATTAACGAAGTTAACTTTTTTAACGGACTATTAACGGAAGTTAATTTCCATTTATCGTTATCGGACCAGTTAACTTCCGATAACTCGATATTTAGTCCGTTAGTCCGTTAACACGTTAACTGCGAGGAGTCATTCACGGAAGATCACCGCTCCGCGAATGAATTCAAACCGCCATAACTTCAGTCTGCCAATTCCGTCCTCTGCCGCAGTGGAACGGCTCTTCTCTCTCGGCAAGGACATCCTGAGGCCCAAGAGGTCAAGACTGGCAGTTGGGCCTAACTTTGAGAAGTTGGTCTTTCTGAAGGGCAACCAGCACATTGTGTCATAGTCTTTAATAAATGTTCCTAAAATTTAATTTTACCTTTCAGTTCCCGCCATAATAATTCCCTGGTAAATTAAAATTTAGTTAATGGTTAGTGGTTACAAGGGTTTCAAAACATGTAATCAGTACATTTTTTATTAAAAATAAGAAAAAAAGTTATTAAGCAAAAAAGTTGCAAAACTTGATAAAAATACAGTTAAATACCTATTTATTGTTGGATTTTGCATAAATAAACATTTTCTATGGGTTTTAAAGCTTTTTTCCTTGATTTTTTTAAATGTTAGTAAAGAAATAGTTATCGTTAACGGATTATCGTTAACTTCCGTTAACTTTGTAGTAAAATTATCGGATTATCGTTATCGGAGTTAAAAATTGGGGTTAACGGATTATCGTTATCGAAGTTAACTTTTTGGTTAACGGTGCCCACCACTGATTATTACATAATACAGTATTTCCCTATGTAACCTGACTTTTGAATCACCCTGTATACTGTATTTCCACTATTAGTTAATTTGTGTATTAACCATAATTTAACGGTGACATACGGATTACATTTTATCTCTAATTAGTCTGAGAGCCCAGTAAAGCCTAACTATTAAGGGCCAAATTATATAGAATAAATAGTCCAGCTGACGGTATTATTGTAACGTAACAGATTGTAATATTCAATACAGTAATCCCTTGATTAGTGCGGTTTTGATAAATGCGGTTTTGATTACTGCGCAAAAATTTATTGTGACCATCCCTTGATATTTACGGTATAAAATTTGAATAGTGCGGTTCAAAAATGTTTGAAAATGGTGGGCAAATAACCAGCTGGGCCGAAACTGTCTCCCGCCTTCCCTACTGCGCTTCAGTTTATCGGCAGACACAAGTGCACACAGACATCTTACACGCAATTTAACATTAAACAAGCAGTTGCAAACATTCACGAGTCGTGGGAAGAAGTGACAGCCAGCTGCATGAGAGTGGTCTGGCAGAATCTTTTGCCTGAATGCGCAAATGATTTTGGTGGTTTTATTAATCCTGTCAAGAAGTCATTAATGATATTGCTACGATTGGAAGAGACCTTGGCTTCGAGGATGTCAATTCGGGAAATGTTCGGGAATTATTGGCTTCACATTCAAAAGACCTAAGTGACGAAGATCTTCTTGGAATCGAGCATCAACAGGCATATGAAGAAGAAGAAAAGGAAACTGAAGAAATGGAAAATATTTCTAAGGAAATCACGGTGAAAGAACTTGAAGAATTGTTTCGGACAATTGAGAAGGCCAAACATCTTTTACTCGAGATGGATCCAAATGTAGACAGAGGCATGAACGTTCGCCGTGGTTTAGATAAGCAAATTGATTGTTATCGCAAAATGTTGTAGAAAAGAAAAAAGCTAACACTGTTCAATTGACTTTAGATAAGTTTTTCTGTAAAAAATAAATGTTCAATCGACTTTAGATTAGTTTTTCTTTATAAAATAAATGCTTTAAAGTTTAAATATATGTTCAATTGACTATAGATAAGTTTCTCTGTAAAAAATAAATGCTTTAAAGTTAAAATAAATGTTATTCTAAATTGTTTTTTATTTTCCAGGATTCATTATAATTATTTCCATTGGTTCTTAACTTTGATTAATGCGGTTTTGATATATGCGGTGACATCGGAGGATTAATTAACCGCACTAATCAAGGGATTACTGTATTTATTTTAGAAATTAATGTATGAATAAATAAAAATAAAAATATTCACCGACTTTAATGACGTCACAGTGACTTAAATTCATTAGATAATTTTCAACTATCAATTCATTTATATATTATTAATTTTACAAATCTGACATTAATTAATACTTCATATACATGTTTTATATATTTTTTTTATTATAACTATTTACGAAGTCATATTTTATCTCTAAAGCCCTAAAGTCAAATAAAAGAGTTCAATTATGTATTTATTTATTTTGTTAAAATTGTAATAAAAAATTGTATATATAATATAAATATTATAATATATATATATATATATATAATATATATATATATATATATATATATATATATTATATATATATATGTACACACACACACACACACACACACACACACAGTGTATTTTTAATATACTCATTTGTTTTTCTTTATTCGATCTGAATAGGAAAGATGGAACGTAGATGAATGTAATCGGCTGACAGCTTTGGCTGCCATATCTACATCCTCGTTGTCCGGGATTGTCCACATGAGCGGCTTATTCTAAAGCAGTGGTTCTCAAACTGGGTACGGCGTACCCCCAGGGGTACGCGAAAGGGTCTTGAAAATATAACCCTTTTAATTTTATATACGAGTAACAAACGGCCACGAGTCACATGGTCGTAAAGAAAGTAAAAATATTCTCTCTCTCTCTCTCTCTCTCTCTCTCTCTCTCTCTCTCTCTCTCTCTTTCCCCGTGGGGAGGGGGGAGGGGTACTAATATACGTCAGGGACACGTTGAGTCCGGTTGACTGTCAGTTCCGATCGGAACGGGAGCTGCTTGGCGTCGATCTGAACATCGGAGCAAATTATAGGTTAATGTTGGTGTACAGACCTCCGCATCTCCTCCTCGAGGAGGATACAGCCCTGTACACCGAACTCCGTAGCCTGTTAGGGGACAGGATGTGTGCAGTTTTAGGACACTTCAACTGTCGCGGCATAAACTGGTAAGACAGGACTGCTGAAGGGAGGAGGCTGGTTGACTTTGTTGATGAGAACTTCCTGACTCAGTGGGTCAATGGGCCCACACGAGGCGAAAGCGTTCTAGACTTAGTATTCACGACCGAAGACAACCTCGTCACTGGCCTCACCGTTGACGAATCGTTAGGCGGAGTGATCACGGTCTGATTAAGTTCTGTGTCTGCATCCCTCGGGTGAAGCGTAGTAACTCGAGAGGCAGTAAGCTCGATCTATGGCGGGCGGACTTTGTTAGCCTCCGGGAGAGCGTAGGTGAGATGGGGTTAGAGGTGGGCGGCGATGTTTAGGGAGTGTGGAATACATTCCGGGACCAGTTTATGGTGCTGCAGTCTGCTGCCATACCCTCAAAACCGGTCACCCCTGCTTCAACGTGGCCTAAGTGGTTCAGTCGTGACATCGCTTCGGCTATCCGAAATAGGAAAGCTGCGTATAGGAGGGCGAAGGCCAATCGTTCCCATGAGAACACTGAGGCGTATGTCCACCTGTGCAGGGAAGTGAATGCGAAGGTTAGGCTAGCGAAACGTAACGAAGAACTACGGGTGGCAAGCCTCTGCAAGGGGAACCCTAGGGAGTTCAGTTATGTTAATAGTAGAAAGCCTATTAGAAGCATGATAGGCCCGTTAAAGGACCCCAGCGGCGCGCTGCGGACCTCCGACGCGGACATCACTAATGTGCTGAATGAATACTTTGCGGGAGTGTTCACCAGAGAGGACACGCGCGTCATCCCCGAGCTAGGCGTCAGGCACGAAGGTGTTGGCCTAGATAGTGTTCGATGTACCGTGACCGTCGTTGCCGATAGAATAGACAAAGCGAGCGCGTTTAAGGCTCTTGGGCCAGAACAGTTCCTCCCCAGAGTGTTGCGGGAAGTGCGCGACCAGGTGGCTCCCCACCTGGCTACAGTCTTCAACAAATCGTTGGAGACGGGCCAGGTGCCTGGTGACTGGAGGGAAGGCAATGTGACCCCTATCTTTAAGAAAGGGGATCACGAAAGTCCAGGGAACTATCGTCCCATTAGTCTCACTTCGGTTGTAGGTAATTATTAGAGGGGATAATAGCAGATAGGATCGTTGACATTTGGATTCCTGCAAGCTGCTTGGGGACTCCCAACATGGGTTTAGACGGCATAGGTCGTGTCTCACCAACCTGCGAGTTTTTCCACGTCATATGGAGTGAGTATGATAAGAGTAGGGCGATTGATATACTTTATCTCGACTTTGAGAAAGCCTTTGATAAAGTACCTCACCGCCGGCTAATGGCCAAAGTCCGCGCGCTGGGTATCGGTGGGAAAGTAGGTAGGTGGACTGAAAACTGGCTGCAGAATAGGCGGCAGAGGGTTGTAATTAAAGGGGCTAGCTCGGGTTGGGCCTCGGTCATTGGCGGGGTTCCTCAAGGTTCCGTTTGGGGCTGATGACACCAAGCTTGGGGCCAATGTAGGGACGCCCAAAGCGATTGAGCAACTGCGTGCGGACCTAGGTAGGATAAGAGTGTGGTCCGAAAAATGGCAAATGCCGTTTAACCTGGGTAAATGCAAGGCGATGCACATTGGCTACGCCAATCCCAAGTCGGACTACTCCATGTTGGGGAGTATATCGAGTCCACTGATTTGGGAAAGGACTTGGGTGTGCTAATATAGTAGCGACCTTAAGTTTATCAAACAGTGCGTAGAGGTGGAAAAGAAAGCCTAGAAGTTGTTGGGTTATATCAGGAGGCAACTTCGATTTCGGAACAAGGAGATTGTGCTCTCTCTGTACAATTTCCTGGTTCGGCCGCACCTGGAGTATGCTGTGCAGTTCTGGTCGCCCACCCTCAGGAAAGATATTGAGAGGCTGGAGCGAGTGCAGGCGAGGGCCACAAAGTTAATCCCTTCCGTTAGGCATATGGGCTACAATCGACGGTTACGCGCCCTGAACTTGTTTTCGCTGGAAACTCGGAGGCTGCGCGATCAACTCATCGAGGTTTTCAAGCTCCAACGCGGGTTCAACAATGTCGATTTTAGAAGCATGTTTAGTTTAAATGATAACCCAACTCGCAACAATGGTTGGAAGTTGGATTTGAAACGGTTTAGCAGTAGTGTGTGGGAATTACTTTACCTATAATATCTCTGACACGTGGAGCAGGTTACCTTCAGAAGTTGTGAACAGTTCTTCTGTGGATCTGTTCAAGAAAGGTTAGACAGAATCTTGCACACTATTTGAGGGTGTATGAATTTTTCCCTGGCACCCGTTGCCATTGGTACCTCCTCGTATGGGCCGCAAGGCCTTTCGAGGTACTTCTTTTCTTGTAACTCCTTGTAACTCCTTGTAACACTCACTATCTCTCGAAAATCCAGAAAATCAGTGAAAGAATTCAAGGGGCAGAGAAGAAAAAGTTTGAGAACCGCTGTTCTAAAGGAAGTATAATAGATTTTTGTCGTGTGCAAGAGAGCCATTGTTGTATTTTCTTTTTGTAGCATAGGATGAGTGTTTATACCAGTGGTTCCCAACCTAGGAGTAAATTACCCGACTGGGGTAATGACACGCGACGCAGAAGTTATAAAAAATAATATTGTGATAATCCACAAGTTATAAAAAATAATATCTAATGATTGTGGTAATGAAGCTGGATTAGAATCGGGTTTTGGGTAACCATACAAAACAGGTTGGGAACCACTAGTTTATAGTGATGAACAGCCGAAAGGACATTTCAGGGATTTGAGTACATTACAAAGGGAGATGGGAACGTAAAATACCTCTGGGCAATGAAAGGGTTATGCGTTTCTTCAGGAGGTTGTTTAAATGTATGACAGGTTATAGCTTTTATCCCGTCGTAGTGTAGTGACTAGTGCCCCTCACCTTCTATTCACCTTCTATTCTATTCTGTCATATGGACTATAGCAGTGATGTAGGTCTCGAGATCGGTCTCGAGACCCATTTTGCAGATCTCGATCTCGGTCTCCGCTATTTAGATCTCGGTCTCGACAGACGCGGTCTCGGTTTTTCTCCCGAGACCTTTCGAGACCTTCGAGACCGTAATGAAAAATACATGTTATTGGTTGAACAGATACAGTTCAGAATGTTTATGAAAGTTTGTAAAAGTAAGGGACTCTAGGTATTCACTAATCAGTCACCCTGTTTTGAGTTGCCACGTTTGTCTTGCGGGGGGGGGGGGGGGTCTGGATTCTTTAGGTTAGTGCTACAAAAAAATTTGACCCTCCCCCCGCCCCCGTCAGATTAATTTTATGAAAATGGAAACACTAAATAGAGAAT
>JAJOZX010016710.1:27500-56188 GCA_023014485.1 Bathynomus jamesi | reverse complement strand
AGCAGTGTTTTCGTGGAAAAATAAAATGTTCTCGCGTCTTGTATCCTTCTACTGTCCCGACATAAAAAAAAACCAACCTTTTTTTTTCATTGCAGTAGACCAAAAGTGCTTGCCCCTCAAAAAAGTGCGCCCAGGGCGGACCGCCCCTCCCGCCCCCCTTAGCTACGCTAGTTGCCTTTGTATGTTCATTATTACTTAAATGTTTTCCCACATACTAGTTACTGTCTGTTCAGGCTGTAGAATATCTGTCCAATTTATTAGACACAGATCATTTACTAGTCCATTTATATTTCCTCTCTTAAAATCTGGGACTTCTACTTTATTTTCACTAGGTCTTGAATTACAAACAATATTAAACCGAAGGATACAATGATCACCTGAACCTAGTGTTTCTGAACTGAGATATCCTGGAAGGTATCTGGATTATTTGTTAGAATTAAATCTAGAATGGCATCGGCCCTGGTTGGCTCCTTTACTAACTGGGTTAACCGTTCTTAATTATACAGTCTAAGAATCTGTCATTACTTTCTGGTGTTTGTAATATTTCCAGTCTATATGCCTGTAATTGAAATCTCCAACAATAATAATATTGCTTGTCATTGCTTTATTTCGTCAATAAGTTTATTTTCTACATACTTATTTTCTTCTCTACTTTTGGGGATTTCTCTAACTGACATCCCTCAGGTGGTCTATAGATACCCCCTATCCTGATTTTCCTGGCATTTATATGCCCAATATCTATCCACACAGATTCAACTATTTCTTCTTTAATGGAGGTAACTTCAACTGGATTCAGATTTGTTTGGCATAAAAAATACTCCGCCAACCTCTGAATATTTACGTTCATATAAAAAACTTCATAGCCATCAATTTCATAAGTAATGGTATTATCTTTTCACTAAATGACTATTTGGTATTGTACTGAATTTTGTCCAAGTTTCAGTAACGATCATAACATCAGGATTTTATCTCGGATACTTCTTGCATTTACATAGAAAAATGACAAGAACCCTTGGAATATTTTGCTTGTAATTAGTCTGGTTCTTGTTTCTGTGATGGTATATTATTTGCATCTCTCTTATTTCTTTGTTGACCTTTTTCTTTTGAGTTTTAATTATGTTTTTTATTAGTTTATTGTTATCAAGAGTATTGGTATTTGTACTAATTTGGCCTATTCCTTTGGTTTTTAGTCAATTATATGATACAATCTTTGATAGTAAAATCAGTCCCTTTACTATTAAGGTGAATTTCATCTCTGTTATAGAACTCTCTTTTTTTTTGTAAAATTTTATTCCACAGTTCGATATATGTAATTTCCATGCCCTGACATAGTGTCTTAAAGCCTATTATTTATATATAGTGCTTGTGAGTACCACTTATTATTCTTTGTATCTGGGAATTATACCAGTGATAGATGTTTTAAGGTTAGGTCTCCCTTCCTTTAACTTCATTAATAGCTGTTTATATGACTCCATGATTTCTTCGAGTGCTTACCCTTTATATCATTTCCACCTACATGTATAACCATTATTCTTTGGTACAGTTAGGTTAATTCCAGATCCTTTTTTCTATAATTTTTTGTCTCCTATCGAAAACGAACAAAGCATTAAAACGAATATTAACCCTGGATTATTTTTGCTAACATTTTGTTTATAGGCCTACTTCTTCAGCTTTCTCATCTGATCCTGGACCAGCAAGAAAGCATGAAACTGATTGGTTAGTTCCATAAGGGACACTTCCTTGGCTCTTGAATTCTAGCTTTCCAGTTTTCCTAGGTTTTAGTCCACTCATCATTTTCAGAAATTGTCTGAGATATCTAGGCCTGGGCTTACTATGAGGTATAGGGACATTTAAGTTTACTTGAACTGCTACTTCACTAGATTTAGGCTCAACTGCAATATCTCCATAAGTTGGTCTGGCCTCTCTCTGGTTATTATGTATTTTATCACACTCAGTCATTTTACACACCAAAATACATTTTTCTAGTAGTATTTGATGTGATTTGTTCAAAATTGACCTCCATTTCCGTCGGAAATGAGATCCAACAAAGTTATAGTACTTTGAAGTTTGGCTCATTTTCAAGGGAAATGAAGTCAAAATCTAAGCAAAACACATCAAATATTACTAGAAAAATGTATTTTGGTATTGCTAACTCATGTAAATTACAAGAGAGTAGTAGTTAATGACCTTTGCCAAATCAGCAATTTATAATAGAAATACGAAGATTATATTATATCGGCTTGGCTTGGAACTGTTTATGTACAGCGAATGCTTTAAACAGGGAAGATGTGCTTCGTCTTCTCTAAAGTTCTGAGTGAATTCCTTATAATATAAAACTTAATAACTATAAAAAGGATAGGCCTTATTCCTTCAGGTGTTTAAATAGTGACTGCCTATATTAGTTACATTGAGTGAACTCATTGTGTAACTCCATGGTACCATGGCCCTACATCGAAACAGAAGCGAGGCCCAATGAAATAATAAGGTAAGGCAATTTCTTTCTTTACCATATAGGTAGTCCAAATCCCAAAACAATTAAATATACTAAGGTCCTTTGAAGACCTACACATACATAACTCTCTAACGAAAAAACATGGGGCTTTTGTCGTTAACTCTCCACTGAAGTCTGCTGGAAATTTCCAGTGGATGAGGGTATCAGGCAATCAACCCATAGCCCTATATAGTTTTTTAAAAACACCGGTCTCCAGTAGAAAGTTTTAAAAGCTGGTTTTTCAATGTACTGAATTAAAAAATGATACTCATTTCCGTCGCAAATGATTTGTTAAAGAGTTATTGAAGCTTAAAGCTTTTAAAACTTTCTACCCTTTTTTACCTGGAGGACCCCCCAGTGGGAACCGGAAGTTTTTGGGTGGGGAGAATCACAAAACTGAGTGGTTTCCAAAGATTTTGAAAGTAAGATTAATACAAAACACATCAAAAACCATAGGAAAAACATAAATTTTACCTTCAAAATTGGCTGAACCTAAAACAACCTAAAACAACCTAAGCAAACCTAACCTAACATAACCTAACCCCTAATGTTATCACTAACTGATTCAAATTAAAATTAGTGGAAGCCCCATTTTTTTACCCTTTTCCCGTTAGAGAGTTTAAGCTTCAGTAACTCTTTAACAAATCATTTGCGACGGAAATGAGTACCGTATCATTTTTTAATTCAGAACATTGAAAACCAGCTTTTAAAACTTTCTACCGGAGACTGGTGTAATAGTAAAGAAATACCAAATTAAGCCCATAGGTCAAAATGGTATGTACCTATGCAAAGTTCTAAGTGAGGTTGATTGGAGGGAGTTGTTGGGATGTGCCAAGGATCTGAAGAACCAGCCTGACCTGAGGTCCATTTATTTGCATAGGGATCTAACTTATAAACAGAGACAGGACCTTAGGACTTGATGAGATAATACTAACAGGCGAAATACTATTCCCCAGGGCGTTCCCGGCACTGGCACCGGTTCTAATGGCCCTTTAAACTAGTTGCAGGCCCTTATCCTGGGCCTTGCTCCTCATATGATTTTTACCCACACTAATGTCAATAGTGTGGTCAACAAAATAAATGTGATTAATAACTTCATTTTTTTCAAACAGGTTGCATATATTAGCTATAACTGAGACTTGGCTTTTGCCTTCTGTTCCAGACTCTTTTGTATCTGTTTTTGGTTATAAGATTGTCAGGACTGATACTAGTAGTGGATTGCCGAAACATGGTGTTTATTTTTATGTTAAAAATAGTATTAAGTTCATTTCCATTGTAATTGCATGCAAAAATGTTCATGTGATCCATTTGATTGATTTTCAACTCTATGTAATCATTGTTTATCGCCCACCTTCTAACCTTCCAGAGGATAATTTATTACTGGTAAATTTCTTGTAGGGTTTTTTAATTGGCAAGGAAGTCATAATTTTGGGTGACTTCAACTTGCCTTCTGTAAACTGGTCTTCTCTTGATAGAGGCTGCAGCACTGCAAATAATATGCTTTTTAATGATTGTTTTGATATATTGGGGTTGACACAGTGGGTTGTTGATCCAACATTCACTGTGTCTGGGAACACCTTAGATCTTGTTCTTACCATGGTAGATAACTGTGTAGGTTCAGTTTCTGTGCTTCCCCCATTTCTCCACTGTGGCCATTCACCTGTAATGTTTGAATATATATTTCAGTTTACAACCCAAGATGGCACTTCTCAACCCTGCAAATATGCCTGGCACTGGGGAAATTACCTTAGAATTTTGCAACATCTTAGTGATTGATTGGGATTGAGTTTTGGTACCTTGGCGTGCAGGGGATGTTCTCCAGATTTCTTGATATTCTGAATCCACTAATTGATCAATTCATCCCCATATTTTGGAAAGAACTATCCTATGCCAGACTGAGTAGACCACCATTGGCTCTGGTGCGCAAGAGAAGTAGGGCCTGGCAAAACTACAAGGAACTTCGTGTCCTATATGGTAGATGGTTCCTTGAGGCAGTGTCAGCTCTGGCAGACTTTAACAATATAAATTTTGCTTACAGGAATTTCTTTTTGACAGCTCAGCAGGAACTTGAGGGTGCTTTGTTAGTTAGATCTAAAACGGACCCTAAACTACTACACTCATATATTAGGAGTAAAAACGTTGGACAACCAGATGTTGGTCCTTTGAGATTGGATTCTGGTGTAATTACAGGTGACCCCTTGGCCATGGTGGAGTATTTTGCTGAAGCCTTCATTGGTGTTTATAATAATAATAATGATTCTCCAAATCCGGCCCCTCATCAAATTTTCAATGGTAATCTGGTCAATGTTGAGTTTTCAGTCCGGACTGTGCACTCTGTTTTGACTAATTTGGATGGAAATTCAAGCATGGGGCTCGATGGCCTTCACCCTCAATTGTTGAAGTCTTGTGCTCAAACTCTCTCTTACCCTTTGTACCTAATTTTTAGGAAGAGCCAAGATACCTCGACTTGCCAGATCTCTGGACTGAGGCAGTGGTGGTTCCAATATTCAAGAAGGGCTCAAGATATGATCCACTGAACTACCGCCCCATCAGCCTGGCACCGGTCTGTTGCAAGTCTCTGAAGCGTATCATAGTGAATCACCTATATGCTTACCTTGAAATTAACAATTTACTTTCAGAACACCAGTATGGATTTCGTTCTGGGAGGTCGGTGGAGGACCAGCTCTTGTTGACTTATAATGATGCAACTGCATGGTTGGAGTCTCAGTATGTGGTGGATCTTATATTGTTTGACTTCTCAAAGGCATTTGATGTTATCTGCTATTCTGTACTAATGGATAAGCTCAGACAGGTGGGTATTGGGGGAGTGTTGCTGGAGTGGATTCACAACTTTTTGATCCACAGATCAATGTGTGTGTCTGTTTCTGGAGTTAGAAGTTGCTTCAGAGATGTCTTGAGTGGAGTCCCGCAGGGATCCATTCTGGGTCCTATACTCTTTCTTATTTATGTAAATTGTGTGCCCTCTAATATATCCTTTCAATTTAAGATTTTTGTGGATGATCTGAAGATATATCTCAAGATCAGTCATTCTACTCTAGCAGGGATGATGAGGGATGTATTGACTTGTCAAAGGGACATTAATACCCTGTCTCAGACTGCTCAATCCTGGGTACTGTATGAACTCGAGTAAATGTGTGGTTCTTCGATTCCAGCGGGGAGGATTTGATTGGAGCGAGTTGGGTCCTTATTCTCAGTATTACCTTGTTACTTTTTATTTGCTATTGATACTTTTGGATTACTACATTTTTAGACTCAGAAAAATGTGAGCTTTCAAATGATATATGTTTTATGAGTGTATGTTTAATATGAAAAATGGAGCGCTCCTAGAGATTTACCATAATTATTTCTAGTATCTTTCCTACCAGTAATGTTAAATTAACAGGCATATAATTTCTTACTTCCTTTTTAATAAGCTTTTCTGTAAATGGGTACTACATTTTCTTTTTTTCTATTCTTCAGGTACCACTGCATAATTAATAAACCTAGCAAACAAAATAGTTAGTGCCTCAGATAAGCTATCCTCCCCTTCTCTGAGAATCCCAGTGTAATATTATCAGGTACAGCAGCTTTGTTTAACTTCATTGTATTAATCACTCGCTTAACATCATCCCTCCTTATGTGAATCTTATCAAGAAAGCCAGTGTTTACAGAATCTAAAGAATTAAAAATTAAGTTATTCATATTTTCTTCAGTTAAAACCAGATGAGGTGGGTAGAAATGAAGTAGATACTATACTTAAGTAGCTCTTTCAACAATGTACTTTCTAGAAAGTACATTTTTTTGTAATACTTTTACTCTAACTTAAGTACACAATCTTGGGAAAAAGTTTGTACTTTAACTAAAGTATGGTACTGTACAATGTTCTGAAAATTTAAAAGTACGAAGTAACAAAACGGTTGTATGCTTGACAATTTCATGCAAAATTGGTAAACAAATTCTGGAAATGAGAAATTTTGTGTATAATGCATACTTATTAGGGATGTACCAATATGTCGGTAGATTTTTAAAAATATCGGTATCAGCCAATTTTTAAAAATATCGGCCGATACTCCAAAAGTACTATTTTTTCCAAAATTATGAATAAAACACTATTTAGTGGATGAAATTTCCAATATTTTATTGTTTTATCACTTCACATAACTCGTTCTTTTTTCACAAGGATTAAGTTCTCGTGTAAAAATAGCAGCAGCTCTGTATGTTCAGGAGAGCCAGTTTCTAGCAGCAGCTGCAGCACTGGCATTGTTTCCTCCAATACTGAACATGCATTCGCTTGCAACTGTTGTTGATGGTGCTTCCAAATATCTCTGAGCTAAGTTCCCCAAAAAACACATTTACTAAGCCCAACATAGGTCCACAGTCCAATTGTATAACAAACAAAGCTATGACATCTAATGCAGTGTTGATATCTTTAATGAAAAGTATTATTGCTTTGTTGCCAAATTTTCAACACACAAAATAAATTATGAATGTTACAAAAATGACAAACTAATAAACCCTAGCTGGATATCGGTATCGGTTATCGGCCGATACTGTTTTTAATTATCGGTATCGGTTATCAGCTAAATAGCGATATCGGTACATCCCTAATACTTACTATAATAAATTATTAGATAATAAATTATAGTTCTTAATATAATAATACCTACGGTACTTATAATGATCGTAATTCTGTATCCTAATGAAGTCTGTTTGCCATAATGATGATTATTTTAGATTACTGTATTATACATATATTTGTAGTGCATTTTAATTCATTTTTGAAAAAGTACTACTTACTTTTCAATACTTAAGTACATAATAAAACATTTACCATATTTTTGTACTTTAACTTAAGTACTTTTGATAACGTGCACTTTTACTTTAACTTGAGTAAATTTTTTTAAAGATTACTTGTACTTTAACTTAAGTAACAAATGAAAGTACTTTACCCACCTCTGGTTAAAACAGAGCTAAAATAATCATTAAAAATATCAACAATATCCTGTTTATTTTTGAATACGCTATCATGATGTTCTATAGGGCTGATCCTATCCTGTTTTTTTATTGTATTTATAGCAACTAAAGAATTTTTTTTATAGTTATTGCTGTTTCTAGCAAGATTTATTTCACTGTGCCTTTTGCTACTCCTAGTCAAACTATTTAACTTATTTCTTAATTCCTTATAATTACCCGAGTCCACGAGGCTATTATATACTGCTTTTAAATTCTGTGAATGCTCTTTTCTTGTCTTTAATCATTCTAGCTATTTCCTTATTTCACCTCAAAGGTGTCCTAATCTTGTTGTTCATAATAATTCTGAAAGGACTAAATCTACATTGTATATCGTAAAATTTCTTTGAATGTAGACCACATCTCAATAGCATTTTTTATTGGCAAATCCTATTTTAGATGTTCAATAGGAATAATATTCTTTTTCATATAGGCCTAAACTACTTTATTATAGGCCAACTTTAGCTTATAAACAAATACAGTATTAGGAAAAGTAATGGGTAGCTAGTTTCATTGATATGATATTGGGTATATTTTATGATATATACTATAATGTGGGACAAGGGGCAGTGTGGGGTTTGGTATGGGTGGGTAAAATTGTGGATGATTTGGGTGTATAGTGTGGGCAAATTCAAAATTCACTTTATGAAGAAATATTTCACCTACCCTACAACCAACATGCCAATTGCTCAGCATTTTATCTACCCACAGTGTAGATACTGGTACTCTGTACAGCCTCGTGCTCCCCAAGTCCCCAACATTTTAGTATCCATTTTTATCACAATCTTTACAAAAAGTATTCATGGAAAAACATTGAATTTTTTAAAATTTTGCATATTTATCTCTCAAAGATGAAGTATATTAGATTTGGAAAGCGCTTTAATGGTATTTATTGCTGGTAAGAAAAGCTGATAGCTCACTCCTTATCTTTTTATTAATTAAAGGTGTTATTGTACAGTAGGTTGATGTTGGAAGGTAGGTGGGTAACTAATGAATAGGAAAAATTTAGTATATTTATGTAGGATTAAATACTTCGAAAAAGGATTGACTTTTAAAACTATTTCTTAATTGCTTAATTTTTTTTAATTATGTAGCTATTTACCTGATGGAATTGTGTGTATTTTTTCCTTAAAAAATAATAGAAGGAATCTCTTGTTTTATCTTTAATTTTATGAAAAGTACAACTGAATGTTTAGAATTTATTTTTTGCTATCGTCTGACACCACTACCATAATTCATCAGCATTTTAGAAATGCAAAACTTTTTTAGTGTTTGCAGAGTAAAATTTTTGTGTGTAAATTGTAGGGATGTACCGGTATCGCTTTTTAGCCGATAACCGATACCGATAATTAGAAACAGTATCGGCCGATAACCGATACCGATATCCAGCTAGGGTTTAGTTTGTCATTTTTGTAACGTATTCATAATTTATTTTCTGTGTTGAAAATTTGGCAACAGCAGTAATCCTTTTCATTAAAGATAGCAACACTGCATTAGATGTCATAGTTTTGTTTGTTATACAATTGGACTGTGGGTCTATGTTGGGCTTAGTAAATGTGTTTTGGGGGAACTTAGCTCAGAGATATTTGGGAGCACCATCAACAACAGTTGCGAGCGAATGCATGTTCAGTATTGGAGGAAACAATGCCAGTGCTGCTAGAAATCGGCGCTCTCCTGAACAATGAACATACAGAGCAGCTGCTATTTTTACATGAGAACTTAACCCTTGTGAAAAAATAACGAATTATGTGAAGTGATAAAACAATAAAATATTGGAAATTTCATCCACTAAATAGTGTTTTATTAATAATTTTGGAAAAATTGTACTTTTGAAATATCGGGCGATACCGATGTTTTTAAAAATCTACCGATATATCTGTACATCCCTAGTAAATTGTCTGTTGAATGTAGGCTCGTTACGTTTTCTTGTTCAATGTATCGTATAGCCTATTAATGAAATAAAAAGAATATAGTACTTTATATTGCTCCACTTGATTGAAAAGATGTCAGAAACTCCTATACTGTTTAAACTATAACAAGTTTCAAAGTTTTACAAATGATATGGCAAAATTCTAGAATACAGGTGCAGTTCAGAGAGAGTTTATATTACCTTAGTGATAATTATGTTAAGTTGGGTTGTCAGTAATTTTGGACTTGGTTTCTGAACTATGTTTTGATTCTGGACTTTTACCAATGATGTTAAGCCTCGCATTAGAAATTTTTGAGAGGAGGGGGACAAGAGCTCATTTTAGCTTTCATGGGGAGGGGTTTGGAATTTTCCTCCTCCAACCCCACTATTATTGAAAATCCTGTCTGTTATTATTCACAAATAGAAGAATAAAACTGATTAAAAGCTAATACATGTAGTTGACAGAGTTGACCTAAATTTACCACATTTCTTTGGTTGTATGGTATTTTACTGAATATTTTTAATATCCACAGAGTTAGGATTCTTAAACAGTTAAACTGTTGAGATTTGAGGGTATTGGGATTGTATTCAAAAGAAAATACAGTATACCATTTAAGCTTGAATGTTTATAAAGACATTTATACTTTTTCCAAGTGAAGGCGAGTTGTAGGGTCTCAATCATTTGGCTGTTGATAGTTGATCTGTCTTGGTATTTCTTTTAGTTTTTACTTAAATCCTTTTGGTTAGATATGTCAGTCTCGTAAGAGCCCCTAAATCAAGAATTTTTATGGCAAGATGTCAAATTTGAGGTTTTCACTAGGTCAGTACAAATCCTTAACGAGGCTCAAAACTTTTATGGTAACCATTTTCTTGCTTCTAAATTTTGTGGGTACCGAAGCTAATGAATATCTCTTGAACCAAATGAAAAACCTCTTTATTCACAAAATGCTCTCAAATAGATATTCTTTGACTGTATTCATAAAAGATAAATGTTTGAAGGATACTTGGGAAAATCTTTTAAAGTACCTAACATAAAACCTGTTGTGTAATAGCCTTCAAATGCAGAATTATTGGTTCCTATCTTCTTTGTAAATCTTGATAAAAAACTCTGTAGCTATAGTTGGGCAAGATAACATAAATAAGTTGGTGTCTGTTTGGGCGAGGTTTGAGAAATGGGAAACCATTTTTATTTACTTATTTTTTTTTTTTTGGCAGGAGGTGGGGGAGGGGCCAAGGGCAAATGGCGGGAACAATATCCGTTTTGTTCATTTTCTCATTGTATCAGTTGCTCAGGGACACTAGCACTATGAGATTCACCAGATACTAAAAGGTGATGTTGAATTAAAAGAAAGAATTGAGGAAAAACTTGAAATAAAATTTATAAGTAATTATAAAGGTAAGTAAGTATCATTCTAATAATGTCAATGAAATATCAGAAATAAAGGGCTCATTTATGACATGTTGTAACATATAGAGTCCTGCATTTGTTTGGCTTGTCAAAACATGTTAGGAATCAGAATTTAGAAGCGGTGCTTGCCTTCCTTATGAAAACTGTGAAAGGTAACTCTAGGGAACCTTGGAAATTAGGATATACTGTACTTGCATCCCTGTGTGTGATGGACTCTCATTACCATAAAAATAAAAAAATAAAAAAAAATAAAAAATATATATATATATATATATATATTGGACTTAGCAGTGTGCCCACCAACTCCACTCTTTGAGAATTTTGCAGGCACATTTGGGTGTCTGGAATGTAATGAGATGTAAAGAATTGACTAGAAGCAGAAAGAGTAAATAGGTAATTTTTTCTCACCTGATTCTGCCCTATTACAAGAGAGATTCCAGTCTCATTATGAAAGGTAATCCCAAATATCTGAGATTAGCGAGTATGTTATTCCAGGGAATTAATTGTATGCCCATACTGCTGGGGATGAGTAATGTGCAATGAAGAATGGAAAATATGATAGGTTTTTAAATTATGAATGGATGGATGGAATGAAAAAGCTTCTCATTTTTAATAAACAGGCCCCTAGCTTCTTTTGAACTGTTGAATTTATTAAAAATACTGTAGATTTGTTTTAATTTTTTAAATAATATAGGTATCATTTTCGGTTATTTTTAATTAAGAAAAAAGGTGGTGTAGCCAGATATCCAAGTTTTCTTAGGCTTCATAATATCTTTAAGTAAGCTTTGTTGATTTGTTTGGGGAAATCAGTAGGCTATAAAAGTCCTTCTGGATAGGTGTAGCATGAATGTGATAGGCAGCCAGAAAATATACCTTGTACCAGTTACTCATAAATTTTGTGAATAGAATTGCTAGACCCTATATCATCGGACATTAATTTTTATATTTTTACCTTTCAAATTTAATTATTTTTTCATAACCTTGTTTCAGAAAGTAAAAATGTATCAACAGTGTTGATATCCTTTTTAGTTTTTAGTTTAAAAAAAACAATGCGGCTGACATCTCATTGGATTAAATTGGTTAAAAAATAAATTTGGGTGGTTGTTCATACATTCTTGGTAATGAATGTTGGAATCTGGAATTGTTGCAACTATACTGCTTCAGTCTATTTTTAAAAAGTTTTTAATAAGTTAGCCGTATCATTGGAATTATTTTAAGAAATCCCACTCTGACAACAAGGCTCTTTTCAATACACAGTTTTATTAGTCTTTATCCATTGTCATTCATTTCAGGAATACTATTCTCACCAGTTACTTCTTGGTTAGTGACCATTTCTCACTTTTCCAGTTAAATTGTTATTCACAATGACTCTACACAAATTTTCCACACTTCTGACCACATCACTCAACATGTTCCAGAACTCCTCCTTTTCTTCCATACCTCTCCAATGGGTACCATATGGTGTTAATACCAGTTATTGTTACTTTTGCTCGAACTTTTTATACAAACGTCTCTCATTGGCATCTCGTATATTCTTTCACACGGTCGTGCCACTCAACTTTCATCATTGGACTAGTGCCTATCTTGCATCTCCATTCTACCTCAGTAGTACCCAGTTTTCTGCCTTATTCCTCCCCACCCAACATCACCACTTCCTTTCACCTTTCTATTTCCTTTCCATTTAAAATAAAAGTTGCTAAACTCCCGTTATAAAAAGTTAATTTTAATTTGTATTTATAGTACTTTTAAGGGAGTTGTCACATTTGCTGGCATCTGTGTGTGTTTGAAGATGCCGTAACTGCTGTTGGTTGACAAAGGTTTGGGTCTAATTTAATTAGGTTCTGTAGCCTCTACCACAAAATTTGAGGAATTTTTGGCTTATTTCATTTTTATCCTTAAACTTGGAAGCAGTCTGTGGTAATACTGAGATCAGAGAGAGCAAATGTTACTGAGCACTGGAAAGATTATAGTACCCCTACTCTAAACTAAAACTTGGTAAATGTGGCAAGAAAAGATATAAAAAAAACCCATAGGACTATCCTCGCTTAACTTTTATATTTTCAAAGATAACGTATCGTATAAACAGAGCCTAAGTTAGCTTATATGCTGTATATTTTATTCATTTCTGAATTAATGAAGTTAATATGCTTTTGGATAACAGCAAAATTTGTGAATTTTATCAGGAAGGGGTGTTTTCACTTAAGAAGAAATTCCTGCTGGATCATTTGTAGCTGAATATATGTATTGGGGAGAGAATTAATGCAGAAGGTGAATGGAGGCTGCGAAAGAAAGGAGCTAGTTACATCTACTTTTTTGAACATGATCGTAAAACATATTGGTAAGGAGTTGTATATAATTTACGAGGTTATTATGGCCCAGAGAATTTGGTAGGATTGTTGGTTAGTGGAAGGTCGTCAAAGTTACCTTGTAAGGCTGGAAGTGTTAAACTCAACTATTATGAATGTTTAATACTTAAATATTATGTAAATGTTAATAGAAACATATGTTAAAACAAGGAAAGCTCATCATAAAGAGTGACATCAGATGTAGACGAGAGTGGATCTACAGTAATTCCTGATGATGAACCTGCTTATCTCTGATTTTTGTTTGGTTGAAAGTCGTATATATATATATATATAGGTATATATGCGCATGCGCCATGCTAAAAAGGAAGGAAACTATTTGATGGGCAGACATTTAAAGTGTAAGAGCATCTTTTTGGTTATGTAAAGAAACATATTTCATTTCATAGTTTGTGAGGGGTAGACCATTTTCACTGATCAATTTTTTTCATTTGTGAAAATTATTTTGAATGTGTTTAAAATATTTAGGAAGCGTTAACTAAATCTAAGTCATTAACTCCAATGATGAGACCTTTCTTGATACTGAAAAAAATCGTGTCTCTTTCGTTTAGAGAATTAATTGGTGCTCTAGAGCAATAAAAAATAAAATGGAAGCAGGTCACTTCATAATGAAGTAGTTTCTTTAAAAAAAAAAAGGCTGAAAATTTTTTCCATTTGGTCATTGTCTCGTTTTTTTTATTTAAATCAAAACAAAACAGGTTCTGAGAGATGTGTAAATGGAAACTTTGATTTTGTTTTGCATATCATTAGAGATACTTTTACGATCTCGTCATAAAGGGTAACACCAGATCTATAAGACTAAAATGGACCTAAATCCTGATGAAAAAAAAAAAATATATATATACACACACACATATATATATATATATAATATATATATATATATATATATATATATATATAAAATAGTGTGTGTGTGTTCAATTAAAGCGAGGTAATTATTTTTTCTGAGGTAACACTATTGGTACCTAGGAACGTTAAAAAATTCTGGAAACATTTTTACTGTCAGAAAAAAAGTTTGGTTCTGATTGGATTAGGTTAGGCTAGCTAGGGAATGCCTCACTATTTAAAGACTTAACAGAAAACACCCTTCGAGCCTGCAATTGCGTTCAAAATACTTATCATTCCCTTCTCGGTTACATGGTACTACGGTAACTCAGGGCTGGATTATCCAATAAGCACAATAGCCACAGTGCCTAGGGCCTACGAAAAAGTTTTGGCCCTAAAAAAAAAATCTCGGCTTACTCGAAAAGGAAACTGCTAAATCAAACTTAATAATTTGCTTTAATGGAATTACTTTACAAGATATAATATGACTGAAGTAAATGTACATTAAATGCAAAAAAACTTCAATTTTTCTACATAAAAGTCACAATATGATAATAAAAACCCACTCTAATAGACAGAGTTTATTTCCACAACAGTTTCCACCCTGTATCCACCCGAAGAGGATGCTAGTTGGCATCGAAACTGTTGTGGAAATAAACTCTGTCTATTAGAGTGGGTTTTTATTATTAAAATGTACATTAACTTTGTGGCTCTTTTGGGTGGCAAAATCACAGATTACATCTTCAAATTTCATTTTTTGCAAAAGCTCATTCTCAATTGTCCTCTATTTGTGCACTGATCATTTCTGCCACAAATTTCTTGTCTGCGTACATATGTGAGCACAATAGAAATTCATATGTGAATGCATGTGTGAGATCTGATGGATATGTATCTATTAATGCCCTTGCTCTAGAAGCCACTTCATCACTGGACAAAGATCTATCCACAAGAAAACTAAATCTTTCAAATATCATAGTCATATATGATATATTATATACTGTAGATCTATGATTATATTATGGGACCTATACATTGTATACAGTGCAAATATTTATCTATAGATCTATCTTGGGGGCCTATGATTATGAGAGTGCCTAGGCCCCTAGGGCCTGCAAAGACTTTAATCCAGCACTGGTAAGGTTAAGGTAAACTAGGTTTGGTTAGTTAGTTTTTAGATAGGCCTATATGGATGTGAAAAAGTCGATACCTCGCCTAGGCGGAGATGCGCATGTATGTGTGTATGGAAATGGGCATATACCACTGTAGTGATTTGCCTGTAATGAAAATGTTTAAAGTAGAAAATTGAATTTTTCTTAGGGAAAAAAAAAGGGTGATGCGTTTGCTATATAATATAGATTTTATGTAGACTTTTGTGTTTGTTCAGACTTCGAAATTGGCAGTTTTCTAATTTAAAATTGGTTGTATACCTTAGCGAGACTCCGTGTATATTGTACATCATTTCCAGTATTGATGCTGAATTCAACAAATCTTTAGCGGCCTATGTAAATGATGGTATCAAAGATGCAAACTGCTTTACGAAGAAAATAATAAGGAATGAGGAATACCATCTGTGTGTGTGTTCGTCAAGCAGGAAAATGTTATTCCACAAAACACTGAACTTTTGTATGACTACGGACCAGATTCTGAGTTTATGAATTGGCGAACGAAATCAGTGAGTTTTATATTTTCTGATAAGTAAAGAGTATTTAAAACGGGTATTAAGTTCTGCTTTCCAGTCTTCGACAGCTTTACATTTAGTATTGTAATGAAGTTAATTTTTAGTTTTCATAACCTTACGTTTTTCTCATGTTTTATACCAAGTATAATGTCTTGTTTTGCCATTAACAATTCCGATAAAAGGTAACATTCAGGAGGCTATTTCCCCACTACATTGGGGTGAGTATACCCTGAGGGTTATCGAGCCAGAGCAGAAACAGGTTGAGTGGCCTGGCCAACTCCAACACCCAGGGATCATAAAAAGGAAGGGTGTAAGTATGAAGATCTAGTCTATGAAGTGTTATATTTGAAGTGAGGGTGACAGTTGGAACTATACATTTTTTTTCGGAAGTTTCTGACAGTCTGTGTTTGAACAAAGTACTACCACAAGAGAAAGAAATTCAGTATTGTCATGAATAGAATGGCGGAACAACTTACCATCCTTTGCTTGGTTTTCCATGGTTCTTGAAAACTTCAGTGAATGTAAATAAATTCCAAATAAACCAGTCTAGGTTTTGCTGTATCCTTATTTTGCATAGGTACTGCGAATTCACTCGTCAAGACTCGAATGAAAAAGTGTTTTTGTGTTAAAGGATTACCCCAATTCCTCTTTCGAAAATCGACGGTAGCGATTTTTTAAGATCATTACTTTTTATATATATTTTTTTCTCGTATGGCTGAAATTAAAACTTCTCTCTCTTTTGGCAGTCATAACAAACTTCATCAAATTGAAATCCAACCAATCCAATTTTTTTATTTATTATATTAGTTTATAGCAAAGTGTGTGTGATCCAGTTCTCCTTGATCTTGAATAATAGGGTGGAGTGAAAAAATCAAAAGTGTCAGGATCAAAATTGAGGGGATCTAGATAGTTGTCTTTTGTCCAGGATTAAACTTTAAAACTGATTTTAGGTGGTTGCAACTGTGACTGCTACCAGCCAATTTATACAAATTGTATGTGCGAGTGACCAAAATTTGAACCCAGTGACTTATCTCGGGTTCTGGACATGATAGAAAGACAATTTAAAAACTGTTTGATGTATTTTTTACCTCTGAAGCAGATTAAAACATTTGCAGAGGGCTGCAGGCTCAATAATGCATCAAAAAATCCATATTTATATAATTTTTCGCCAAAAATTGCAATTTTCAGCCTTTTTTTAGTAAATTCTTTAGACGATTTGTGGTAAATATGTACAATTTTCTACTGAAAATATTACAAATCAACTTAAGATTAATCTAAAGTATCACTCATTAAACAAAGTAATAAAAGATAATCATCTAAACAGCTTCAGAATATTGCATTTTTTGTACTGAACACTTTCATAAGTTTTCTTGATTTTATATTTTGTCGAATAATGCCATCACGACATTCAAATCCTACCACAGTTGAGGAAGCCTCTGTTACAAGTTTAATGCGTCTCTCTACAGCCTGATTATGACGAGGCTGGTTGAGTTTCAGTGCTTTCTTTCTTACGTCTATGAGTTCTTCATTGGTTAGAGATGCTTTGATAGGGGGGCTCATGAATGTCAGGTGAATTTAAGTTGATCATTTTGAGATACCCTTGAGCTTCGTTATCGATTTTAGGCACCATGAATTTCCTGACACTACCATCTCTCACAACACTCAAGTCAGGCTGTAACTCTAGGACTTCAATATTCTCATCTGAATCAATTATCGGGTCACCACCTTCGAAGTTATTGTCTATCACTGTTTCACCTGATTCATTCCCTCTGACCAAAAGTACCTTGTTAACTGCGGATTTGTCCCTTTGCTTTGTCCGGAGCGATAGGGCGCGTCCCTCTGTGGCGAATGTGGGAATACACCTTTCTTCGGTGTAAGGGCTTTCTCTGCCCTCGTGGACCATTGGGCCCATTTTGGGACCCGGCTGATCTCCTGCTGCTTCTTTTTCTCTCTTTCTCCTTTAACCCATTCATTCTGGCTTCTCCCTGTTTTTTGGCGTTGTTCTTTGGACCTTGATTTTGGCCCTTGGGTGTGGGAGGTGGTTGCCCTGCACCCTTGTCGCTTTCCAACCAAACCCAAACCCTGTCCCTGCCACTCTTCACCGCGCGTTGGATGAGAGTGGCCGCCTTTCAGGCACAGGGACTGGGTGCGGGTGTATCTCCCCTGCGTGACATCTGTCGGCGGGGGGACCAAGTGTGCCCACACTTCGCCTTTCCCTTGTTGGAGTCGGTGGTGGCTGGATGCGCGCGGGGGATGAAGTTCTTTTTTGTTTTGCTATGGACACTTCTACCCCTCGGCTTACGACTACTGCTTCTCATTCCCGGACTACGCATTCTCTCAACACTCGGGTGGTGGGCAACCAGGCCCTCGAGTCCTTTACCACTGGAAGACCGCAACCTAATGGGGTTGACCCCCTGTGGAAGCGGTACGCTTGCACTCTCCTTTTCCGTTGCCGACCCCAGTCCGTCCCTCGACTACGCCCTTGGACCTACACTCTCTGGAGCAGGGGTCTCGCCCCAGCCCACTTCAGCCACCTTCTGGCAAGTCAAGTTCCACCGAGGACTTGCCCCCACAACCCGGCTTCTTGCTCTCCCCATATGCCCCCCTCACCCGCCGTCAGCCCACCTCCCCACGGAGAGGGCCTCGCGGCGGACGGGGGAGCCGGCATTCACGGCCGTCCTATCGACCGTTGAATATCCCAGTCCATTTCGACTCTACAGCCTCCCTCTCCCTCCCAAGTATCCACAAATTCCTGGTGATTCGGCCTACATCTGGGTCCCTCCCGAACAACTCTGAACGGACGTTCCAGGCGATCCGAACCTACAGCAACTCCAGCCGCTATGACGTACGCCCACAGAGGGATGGCTCCTTCCTCGTAAAATCACGCTCAGCCGCAGAGACGAAAGCCCTACTCTCCGTCACTGAGGTCCTTGGATGCTCGGTGTCCGTTTCCCCACACCCTCGCCTGAACCAGAGTCAGGGCACTATTTACGCCACCCGCCTATTGTCGGTCGCAGTGAACGAGCTCCTGGAGGACCTCGCACCCCAAGGAGTCACTAAGATCTATCGTTTCACATCCCGACAGGGAGGCACCCCCCCCCCCCCCACGTCTGCTCCTTACTTTCAACACACTAATCCCCCCCGGCCGCATTGTATGGGGTATGGGAGACCGCGCCTCATGCGAGTTTTCTATCCGCCCATACGTCCCAGACCCGACCCGTTGCTTCGAATGCAATAAATTCGGACACGTTAGCTCCGCTTGTCGACAGCCGCATCAATTATGTGTTCACTGTGGACGACTCGCTCACCCTGACAGGTGCCCCAACACTCCCAAATGCTCCAACTGTGAAGGCGCACACCCCTCTTCATCCCGAGAATGCCTTTTCTTCAGGTTCGAGGAGGAGGTCCGAGGCCTACAGGTGACGGACTTCCTTAGCCCCCGTGAGGCACGCGACAGGGTGCGGAGTCGGGAGGTGAGGCCGGGGGTGTCCTATGCCGCTGCTCTCGGCTCTATCATCTCGGCACGCCGCCCTGGCCTGCCGCCGAAACCCCCCCAAGCCACTGCTCCCTGTTCCCCTCAAAGAAAACCCTCGCAGGACCCGACGGTTTCCTGTCCCCCCACCATTCCTCCTCTTCCCGCACCTCACCTGCCACGAATCCCCCAGACACGGTGTCTGGGACCAGGACACCCAGGTCCCATCCACCTCAAACCCCGCCTTCCCAGTACCCCCTGCACACGCCCGAACCTGCCGCCCGGAGCAAGCCGTCGAGGCGGAGACGCCGGAGCGTGTCACCGGACCCTCCGGCTTTCCAACGTCTCTCTCCCTCTTCCCCTCGGACCAAGAAGACGGCTCGGATCCTCACTCCGCCCACCACGTCTACTATGTCCATCTCTCCCCATCGCAGAAGTCCCACCACTCTACCCCCACAGACTCTGACAATAGTGGCTGAGATCCACGACCCGCCCCGGACGACGGGACCCAGTCCGAACAATATCCTCTCCCCCGAGGATCCGGTGGATGCGGCCCTGGCGCAGCTGCACGGTGGTGTGACCGAGGGAAGCTCGGCCGCGCCCACGCCCACGAGTCTTATGGATCTGCCCTTACCTCCTGGTGCCATTTTCTCTACCCCTCCACGAGACTACTCTGATTCACCTCCTTCCACCCCCATCGTACCTATTCCCCCAACATCCCCGGCCCCATTCTTGTCAGCTACCCTGTGTACGCCCTCCCTCCCACCCGCCCGGTCCTTTTGGTACCCCTTATCACCACCTCGAGTCCGCCATGAGACCCCGGACAGGCGGGGTAGCGCCACTTTTGGGGCTACCGTGCCCCCTCCTGGTCCGACCATAGAAGCCCGTCACAGTACATCCGACCCTCTCAGCCCACGATGTTCCTCTGCCTGCCGTGATCCACGCCTCCGGTCTCGCTCGGCCGACTCGATCCCGCCACCTCCGCGGGGTTCGACAGGCCGACCGATTCCTTCCCTGGTGAACGGTAGATAGCCAGCCATGCTCCCGACCAAGCCTTCAATTTCGCGAACTCCGGATCTCCCTTCATACTCCAACCTCCTAGCACCTACACCTTTACCCATCTCCCTTCATCAACTAATGGATCCGCCGAAAACCACAATAGTCCACTGGAACTGTCGAGGAATATTCGCAAATTATGAAGGCCTTACCTCCCTGCTTGCCACTTCCCGTCCGGTGTGTGTCTGTCTCCAGGAGCTAATCCTGGGGACCAGGCCCATGCCCTGCCCTACTGGTTAATTTTGCACCGCCACCCCGCCTCCTACCTGCACTCGAAGGGGAGCTGCCATCCTCGTACACCACGCAGTTCCCTTCTACAACCTCTCCATCCGGTCCCCACTACAGGTGACTGCCGTCCAGCTCTCCCTGGATAGACAGTACACCGTCTGCTCCATCTACCTCCCCCCCACGCTCAAGTCTCCCGCGACGACCTGGTGGAAGTCGTGGAACAACTACCTAGGCCCTTCCTACTGCTGGGCGATTTCAATAGTCGCCACCCCTTGTGGGGCGACACACGCACCACCTATATGGCCCCAACTCTGATATCCGTCATGACCGAACTCTCCTTCGAGTGCCTCAACAATGGCTCTCCTACTTTTTACCATGCCACCACCTGCACTCCATCCTGTATAGACCTGTCCCTCGTTTCAACTGATGCCCTCCTAGACTTCACATGGCAAGTCCTCCGAGAGGACCATGGAAGTGACCATCTCCCCATACAACTCACCTTTAATCGACCCGACCAGACTGTTCGGGTACCGGTAAGGTGGGTTACTACCAACGCGAATTGGGCCCGCTTCCGCGACAACACCTATACCACCCTCACAACTGCCTACTTCCCATCCATCGACGAGTGCATCGCTTACTTCGAGTCCGTCGTTCTAGCGGCCGCAAGCACTAGCGTACCACAATCCTCCGCCTACCCCCGCGCCCGACGGGTGCCTTGGTGGACCCCGGAGTGCGCGGAGGCCGTGCGCGCCAAGAAGGCGGCAACTCGGCGCTTCTACCGGACGCGACTCCCCATCCATCGCACGGAGATGCAGCGGGTCAGGGCCATCGCCCGCCGCACAATGAAGACAGCGCGCCGAACCTCTTGGCGTGCCTTTGTGTCCGGCATCACCGCCAACACACCTTCGGCTACCATCTGGAAGAAGGTGCGTGGTGTCGAGAGGCGACATGTCCCCTCCCGACCCCCGGTCCTCCGGACTAACGACGGACTCCTATGTGAACCCAAGTCGGTGGCTGACCACCTTGCTTCTACCTTCGCCGCCGTTTCTTCCTCTACAGCCAATTCCGTACCCGCCCCTGACGATAGCCCCTCTCCACCGTCCATAGACAGCACCTACAACCGATTGTTTACCATGCGTGAACTACAGGCGGCTCTGGCCTCTCGACGATCCCCTTGTCCCGGTCCGGACGGTATTCCGTACGGCATGCTCCAGCACATCCACTCTACCTTACAAATTTTCCTGCTGGATCTATACAATCGCATATGGATAGAGGGCGCCTTCCCCTCTAGGTGGAAGGAGGCCCACGTCATCCCTATCCCCAAACCCGGCAAAGATTCCCTGGACCCCACAAACTACAGACCAATCGCCCTGACGTGTTGTGCCTGCAAGATCCTCGAGAAAATGGTTGCCACGCGATTATCGTTCGTCCTTGAACATAACAATTCCTTCCCGTCTACCCAGTCCGGCTTCAGACAATTCCGCTCCACTACTGATCCCCTCCTGCTTCTCAGCCGAGACATACAGGATGCTTTCGACAATGGACAGTTCGTACTGTCAATTTTTTTTGACATCCAGAAGGCCTATGACACCACCCGTCGAGCAATGATCCTCGGTCAGCTCCGACATCTGGGCTTCGTCGGAGCCATGCCGACCTTCATCAGAGGCTTCCTCTCTTCCCGGACTTTTAAAGTCCGGGTGGGCTCAGTCCTCTCTGACACCTTTGTGCAGGAGGACGGGGTCCCACAGGGAAGCATCCTCAGTGTTCTCTGCTTCTCCGTTGTGATGAACACGGTCTCACAATGCCTTCCACCCGCCATCCGCTCTTCCATTTACGCGGATGACCTTGCAATCTACTTCGCAGGGCGAGAACCGTCTGTTGTTCAACGACAGATACAGCTCGCCATCTACTGGGTGGAAAGGTGGGCGACGTCGGTGGGTTTCCGCCTCTCCATCCCTAAGTCCAAGTGTATGGTCTTCAGTAGAAGAAGACCCACAGCCCTTCCTCTACCCTCTGTCACATTATACGGCAGGCCTCTTGAGGTGGTACCCTCCACGCGTTTTCTGGGCATGACCCTAGACCGACGGCTCAATTGGGTTCCCCATCTCGAGTACCTAAAGCAATCCCTTCGACGCCCCCTCGCTCTCCTGGATCACCTCTCTCACACCACATGGGGTGCAGATCGACGCTCTCTTCTTCGCCTTTACACTTCCATAGTGCAGTCGAAGCTGGACTATGATAGTGCAGTTTACGGTTCAGCCTCCACCGCCCGCCTCCGTATCCTGGACCCGGTACTTAATAGAGGCATCCGCCTCGCCACCGGTGCCTTCCGCTCCTCCCCAGCCTCCATGTGGAATGCGATCATCTCCCTCTCGCCCTCCGACGGGGTCTTCTCCTCATGAGGACATACCTCCGTGCACAGAGGCTACCTTCTTCGCTTCTGGGCACGGTGGTTTCAGAACTACCACCTCAGGGACGGAGCTGGCACTTCACTGAAGCGGTCCGCTCTTTCCTTAATCTGTTCAACATGCCCGCCCCCTCAGTTATCCCCATTTCATTCAGCATCTACCCCCCTTGGATCCTCATCCCTATCAAGTTTTGCAAAGATCTGTGTACCCTACCGAAGACTACCACGAGCGCCATGATATACAGGTCACTCTTCCGCGAACACTCAACCCAACACCCGGACGCAGTCGCCATTTACACGGATGGTTCCCGCTCGGAAGCCGGTGTGGCCTCCTCAGCGGTGATTCTGTCCCAACCGCTTTCCCGGGGCGTCGGCCTGCCCCGCGAGGCCTCCGTTTTTTCGGCGGAACTTTTCGCCATTACGGAGGCCCTCGATATTGTGCGCACCCACTCTGCCAGCTCTTTCGTCATTTATTCGGATTCCCAAAGTGCACTCCTCTCCCTGGAAAGATTTAACTCCCCCCACCCGCTCGTCTGTACCATCCAGCAAACCTTCCACTGTCTAACGACCCTCCAACACAAGACAATCGCCTTCTGCTGGGTCCCGGCTCATGTCGGCATCCAGGGTAACGAGGCGGCGGATCGCACAGCAAAGACGGCCTGCTCACTGCCGGCCTCCTCCCGACCCCTCCCTTTCTCCGACTTCTTCCCGACTTTCCGCTCCCATTTCCGCTCCATATGGCAGCGGGAATGGGACCAGGCCACACAAAATAAACTCCACACGATCAAGCCACGAATAGGGTACTGGGCCTCCTCATTCCACCGGTCCCGCCATAAGGAAGTAATCCTAGCCCGTCTCCGCCTAGGCCACACCCGCATCACCCACGGACACCTTATGGCGAAATCGCCAGCCCCGCTTTGCCCTACCTGCCATACCCCTATCATTGTCATACACCTGGTGGAATGCACAAAGTTGTCTGCTCTTCGTCGCAGGTGTTTCCCCCTCTCGGCCGAAGATCCCATACCTGACCGGCTACGATCCATACTTGCCGACGGCCCCCACTTTTCAACGGAAGCGATTCTCTTCTTCCTTACTCACTCCCAGCTGCTCCATCGCATTTAAAACCGTACCCCTCCTACCCACTATCCAGCGACTGACCCTTACTCACTCCCCTAGTCTACCACCCCCAACACAGTAACATCACCCACTCATCGCCTCGCCGAGATATGTACCGCTCCTTTTAGGTACGAATCTGCGGTAAATCAGAGAAGGAAAAAAAAAAAACCGGATTTGTGGGTCTGAATCAACAAGCATGGCAATTAATACATTCTCAGGGTGAGCATAGTATGCATTTTGGTAGAGGATTTTTAGGGCTATCTCCCTGGCTTCCTTGTGAGAAAATTTCAGGATCTATTGGAGCATATCATAAAAGTTCTTAGCTCCATCTGTGCATCGATACTCCTTCTTGATCTGGAACCAACTTGGAAAATTGACCAAGATACGAAACTGCAAGTGTGACCAGAACTTTGGAAGGCTTCCTTTGAGATGTATAAAATCTGAGGATTCTACATGCCAGAGTCAACCACCTTCAATGACAGATCAGTCGAACTTCAAGGAGCTCAAGGTCAGGATCAACACAGCCAAGCATAACAGCCATACAGATTCTGAAGCATAATACTGTTCAGTGCTGAGGTCCTCCAGTACTTCGTTAGGAATAACTGGAAATTTTGAATTCCTAATTGGCCCGAATGAAATCACATCCCACTGAAATACACTTCCACCAAGTTCAACCCCTATCTTTCCTGAAAATGAGTCTGGGCTCTTTGTTGTTCCATCCAGAGTAACAAAGACGTGATGAAGCGGGAGCTCATTACAGTGTAGTAGGCAAATGCTCCACTGCAAATGTCTACCAAGCAGTTCTTCCAGGCATCTGATAGCTCCACCATTTGAACTGGTCATTGTATTAGTCCCATCAGATCCTATCATGGCAAGTTTGGTTTGTAATTCAGTGTCTTTGAGGGTCTTGTATATCTCTGTTGCAATAGTCAATCCCTTGCCATTACTTGGAGTCACGTGTGAGAGGTAGAAATCACCTGAAATAGTATTCAGAAATTAGAGAGAATTTTTTAAATATTTAGGGTTTATATCTATTTTCCAATTTCTATATCCAAAATTCATCTTAATAAATATTTTGAGTAATATCTGTTACAAAATGCAAACTAAAGATCAAAATTTTAAATCTTACCAGGTTCTTCTGTAATATTTGCCATTCACTTCAACTGTCACCATTGTTGTATCTTTGCGACCATCCACATAAATAGCATCCACCAATTCAAACGATTTACCCTCCTCTTTTCTTATGGCTTTACGATATTTTTCACATTCTCTTCTCGGCTTGTTCCTGCCAGGGATGGGGTCAAATACTCTTGTACTTATATTTGAAGGTATTTTAAATACCTTTGGAAAGTATTTGTATTTCGAGATTTCCAATCAAAAGTGTTTGTGTTTGTATTTGAAATATTTTGAAAAGTATTTAAAACTTCCAAATACTTTTGAAGTACTTTAAAAATACTTTTGAAAATAGTTATACAAATTCCTATAACATTTTGTCCTAGCTTTCATTGTTGAACATTTAAAAATAAAAATATTGATAGGTATTATAGCTTTGTAGGTTATCTACAAGATCCTTATCTTTGGCAATATATATTATACAGTACGTAATTGTGTGTTGGACTGTTGGTTACCCTGGAACAGAGTTTACATTTAGGTTGCTTTGTGAAATTTAGTCAGTTCTTACTTGAACAGTGACTGGTATTTGTATTTGTAAAACTGTTTGACATTCTTATAATAGAGACGTGGGGGGAGCATTAGTTATTACAAAATAATTTATATAAATAATTTATTTCTTTATCAAAGGATAGCCAATTCGAGCGGAGATGGTATGCTCTGTGGCCAAAGATTTTAATTGAATTTACTTTATATTTAAAGGGAATATAACTAAAATAATTAGTACCCAATCCTGTATACTGTATGTAGGTTTTCTATATACCGAAGTGTGAAAGTTATTATTTTTCTTTGATATTAAAATATCAAGAAGACTTAGCGTGTCATCAACTTCTTTATCTACTGTAAACCTGATGTTTGCATGTTGTGAATTCAAATATGTTGAAAATGACTACCTGATCTTGAGTATCAAAAAGCATAAATGTGTCAACAACATATCTTCTATAAAAAAATAGGCTTAAACTCTATAGGGCATTGTTCCAGCCACTTCTTTTCGTGGTAGCAGAGGAATGCATTTGCTAAGATGGGTCCCACTGGACCACCACCCATTGCTATTCCATATATATTCGCAAACGCCTTCCGTTCTTTTCATGATGCTCGCTGGCTTCATGACTGCCCCATTTCCTTTAAACCAGTTTTTTACCATAGCTATGTACATGACACCTTTTTCTTATTCCAACACCCTTCTCAGGTTGACCAATTTTTGAGTTAGTTAAACTTCAAACATCTTACCATTAAATTTATAAAGTGGAGCAGAATGCCCAGTTAGCTTTCTTGGACATAAATATTCGTAGAACTAATAATAATTTTAAAACCTCCGTATCGTATACCGTAAGAAAACTTTCACCGGTCTAGGTACACATGTTTTCAGAGATGTTCCTTTTCGCTTTAAAGTTAATTCTTTTAAAACCCTTATTGACCCCGTGTCCGTGTATTGAAGATCTGTTCTGGTTATTTTTTTCATTCTGAGATGTGTTTTTAATTGATTATTTTAGCTCCAATTCTTATCCAAAGGACTTGATTATGAAACACATTCGAAGTTATTTAATTCATCATTTTAAACCCCAACTGCCCATTCCCACTCTTCAAAAAAGATATATACTCGTATCTCTGCCATTTTATGGCTATTTGAGCCAAAGAATTGAAGAAGACCTGAAACACTTGCTCGTACTTAAGGTACGGGTCGATGAGCAGCGTAACATTAGTAGTTGCACTTCTTTGCCACTGAGTAAACCAGCCAAATCCTCAATCCGTGAACACTGTGAAAGTGACAACCATCCATTTCATAACAAACTCTCAATTTTAACCACCTTGCAAAATGAAACACACTTGAGAATTATGGAGTCCTTGTATATGTATATATATATATATATATATATATATGATATATATATATGTATTATATATATATATATGTATATATATATATATGTATATATATATATGTATATACAGGGTGGGCCGTAAGTTTCCATACATAGGAAAAATTAACATTTTTTTATGGACAACCATTTTTATTTATATAATATGCTCTACATGGTTGCCATTGTTTTGAAAACACATTTCAATACGTGTTCCCCACTGTTGATGAACACGCATTAGCACAGTTGACGTTATGCTTGTAATGGCGTTGGTGATACGTTCCTTTAGATGATTTATGTCTCGTATCTTTTCCTGATACACCATGGCCTTCAAGTGCCCCCAAAGATAGAAATCAAGGGGGGTGAGATCTGGGGATCTGGGAGGCCACTCCACAGGACCACGCCGACCAATCCAAGCATCCGGAAACTGCTGATCCAAATACCGACGCACGTATTTAAATTTTCCTATGTATGGAAACTTACGGCCCACCCTGTATATATATATATATATGTATATATATATATATATATATATATATATATATATATATGTATGTATGTATGTATATTAGTGTGGACCAAAAAAATGAAGGTTTAAAAATCTTTGTTCCACATGAGTAATGTTATTCCTTTTGCTTACCTTAATCAAATTACAAAATTTGAAACCCCTACGTCAAGTTTTAGGGGTCCCGAGAAAATTGCACTTTTCCTTTTAATGCTGAAAAAATTAGTTTTTCCTCATTTTCATAAGTTCTGCTTTATTTTTGTTGGAAATTCTTTACGATTCTTGAAAACTGTTTTGAGCAGGTATTGTTTGTCCTCTTCTTTAGTTGTCACTGCTTGATTAAATTTTTCAATCAATGCAACACCCCTCTCAGCTGTGTCATTTGTCACTCTAAGGGCACGAACTCTAGCACAGCCTCTTTGGTACTCAGGATCTATTCCCCATGTTGATGCAGAATTTTCAGTGAAGAGAGAATTGAGATGTAGAGCATCAAAAAGAGATTTAGTCCTTGAAGTAACAAAATCAGAAATCCTTTTCTCTTTAAAAGAAGCTAGGGTTACCTTTGCTTCTAAACGTTTCAGTCCCTTATTTCTTGGAGGCATTTTGATATTATTTCGCATTTGCTCCTTTACTTCAAGGGATATGCTTTTGTCAAAGAAGCTTAATCCAACAAGTGTTTCTGAGAGGTACCACAGATGTCGTTTAATGGCATTTTGGGCTTGCTTGATAACACTTGATATCAAAGAATTTTCCTCCATTATTGCAAGATCTTGCAAAAATTTAAGATCAACATTTGGGGCTTCCTCTGGTTGAAAAGCTTTTGCCCAAGATTTTGCGTATACCAATGCAACAAATAAACAAATTTCTGTTATTGCATCAAGTTCTTTTTTAGTCATCTTAAATTGATTTTGGAGAAGAAAAGCTTAAATGCATAAATTCCTTTTGCCATCCATCTTGCATGAAGGTACGCTCCAGGTCTCTTCAAGGGAGTATTAGAAATGCTTTCTTCTCCAAAAAACAAGAGAACAAGTTGAAAAAATTCTTTATAATCATCTCTTGGCTGTTTAGAGTTGAGTGCCTCCTTCATGATTAAGACTGTTTGATTTTTAAATCTTGAACTCTCTCAATTATTCTGCAGCTTTGGGAATCAACAGCAGTTGTGATTTGAGAATGATCCATAAAATCCCA
>JAJOZX010016710.1:0-20000 GCA_023014485.1 Bathynomus jamesi | reverse complement strand
TCCCAAAGACGGCCAAGTGTCGGCAAGGAGGATCATCCAATATCCCAATTTTGCTGCAGCCCTGGATCGAACTGGAACCTCAGTACGCCAAGCGATGCACATTGTGGCTCCAGCACTCGCTGCCGCGGGAGTTGAGTTATCCTCGGTCACTTTGTCCAAATCAAGTCTTCACCGTTCACGGCAGAAGTCCAGGAAGAACTTGGCAGCCGGAATCAAGACCGAGTTCAATCCTGATACGCCGCTTGTCGTCCACTTTGATGGCAAACTCCTCCTTGATTCGGATGGAGGGAAATCGGATCGCATACCAGTGCTGGTCAGCGGGAAGAATCTTGAGAAGTTGTTGGCGATCCAAAAATCCCTGACAGCACGGGACAGCGGATGGCTGGAGCTGTTCTGAAGGTGCTGGACGATTGGCCGCAAGTTCAACCATGGATTGCCGGTCTCTGCTTCGACATAACAGCGGCGAATACCGGTATTCACAGCGGCGCTTGTACGATTATCCAGGACCAAATGGACACCACATGATGGAATTGGTAATCACCTCAGTCTTTGACCTGTTCTTCAGGTCTTCTGGCCCCGAAATTGCGCTGTTCGCTCGCTTCAAATCCCAATGGGAGTTCATCGACCAGAAGCAGGCTTCTCCGTTCAACGGCGATGGCCCAAGCGACATCCTTTCGGAATGGGTGGCGTTGAAAAAAGAGCAGATTGTCCACTTCATTGAAGACCAGCTTGAAGTTGGCCACCCAAGAGACGATTACCGGGAGTTCCTGATCCTCGCTCTGGTCTTCCTCGATGGTCATGGCAAACGAGATCTCCGGTACAATCGTCCTGGAGCATACCACCGGGCCAGGTGGATGGCCAAAGGCATTTACTGTCTTAAGATGTTCATCTTCCGAAGCCAATTCCACCTGACCGCTCACGAGGTCCGGTCACTACGCAGGGTAAACGTCTTTGCCGTCACCATCTACCTCCAGAGGTGGTTCGAGGCTCCATTGACGGCGGACGCGCCCGTCAATGACCTGGAGCTGTTGGAGGACCTAGAGCGGTACAAGGCGGTGGATCATGATGTAGGTACCGCCGCATTGACGAAATTCCGGGGCCACCTCTGGTACCTAAGCGAAGATTTAGCCGGACTCGCTATATTCTCCTCCAAAACCACCGATGCAGAGAAGACGGCCATGCTCCAAAACCTGCACAAGAAGACCGAAAACCCAAAAGATCTGCGTCGGCTGGAGGGAAAGAGTGTCTTGACCGTGAGACGGTCGGATTTGAGCACCTTGGTCACGAAAAGGACTCAAAACCTTTTTCATTGCCTGAAGCTGCCGGTTCCAAAAACCCCCAAAGATCTCGAAGGATGTGCACCATCGTTGAAGTCTGTGAACGACGCGGCAGAACGGGCGGTGAAACTGGCGGAAGATTTCAACGAGGGCCTGACAAAAAACGAGGAGGAACGGCAGCTCGTGTACCAAGTCGTCGAATACCACCGCAAGCAGTTCCCCTCAGCAGACCAAAAGATCCTCTGTCCCCCGAAATGAAATGTGCCATTAGGAAGAATTTCCATTTCCTTTAATTTAGTCATTAGAAAGAATTTACATTTCATTCTTCCATTCTAGAATGATTAATGCTGAGCATTTACGTTTGTTCATATAGGGTCGAATAAACAAGGTCAATGAGGGGACCCTTCCCCTCCTAACAGGCCAATGAAATTTCGCCCATTTTTTCCTTTCTTCAAGTGTAATTAATTAAAGGGGTGTGCGATTTGACTCTTGCAAAGTTTTATTTTCACATGTGAGGCTGGGACACCCTAAATTATATATATATATATATATATATATATATATATATATATATATATATATATATATATTTTTTTTTTAAGTTCGGGAAGAATCGATTCGCCTCTATTTAAAAGGGCATATCTCGGCGGAAAAACAAAGAAAAAGTGAGAGGAAAGACAGAGGAAAAAGAAAGGGTGGAGGGGACAGTCGAAGTGGAAAAAGACCAAGGATGACAAGGACTGCAGGGTCGAGCCCCATCATCCTTGGGTGCTAGGGCCGGGAGGGCGCACGTGAAACCTCCAGGAACAAGCACGCACAAACGAGCACTCAAGAGCACGAGCTTAGAACCCCCTTGCGGGGATATATATATATATATAGGGTGGGCCGTAAGTTTCCATACATAGGAAAAATAAACATTTTTTTATGGACAACCATTTTTATTTATATAATATGCTCTACATGGTTGCCATTGTTTTGAAAACACATTTCAATACGTGTTCCCCACTGTTGATGAACACGCATTAGCACAGTTGACGTTATGCTTGTAATGGCGTTGGTGATACGTTCCTTTAGATGATTTATGTCTCATATCTTTTCCTGATACACCATGGCCTTCAAGTGCCCCCAAAGATAGAAATCAAGGGGGGTGAGATCTGGGGATCTGGGAGGCCACTCCACAGGACCACGCCGACCAATCCAAGCATCCGGAAACTGCTGATCCAAATACCGACGCACGTGAAGACCATAATGAGGTGGAGCTCCATCTTGCTGGAAGTAAACTGGGAAGTTACCTTCCTCGTTTAGCAGGGATGGGAAAATCTCTTCTTGCAACATGTTAAGATACCTTTCGGCATTAAGATTTCCACTGACAAAAATTGGTCCAATAATTCTGTCACCCCATATCCCGGCCCACACCATCACTTTACCGGCACCTTGCATCTTCGTCGGACTCAGCCAGTTAGGGTTAGCATTACTCCAATAACGTATGTTTTGCCGATTAACCTCTCCATTGACGTAAAAATTTGCTTCATCAGTAAACAAGATCTTAGTTGAAAAGTTTGCATCCTCGTTCACTTTGGTTAATGCCCATTCACAGAATTCCATCCGTCTATCCGGGTCGTCTTCACTCAAATGCTGTGCCATATGCAATTTGTATGGATGCCATTTGTTTGCTTTCAAAATGCGCCTGATACTCGATCTGCTGACACCACTTTCTGCAGACAACCGTCGTGTACTTTTTCTGGGACTCCTTGTAAGCGCTGTAAGTATCGTAGCTGTTGTGTCTTCATCGGTGGCTGTACGTCTTGGACCACTTCGCGGTTGATCTGCAACATTTCCAGTTTTCTGGAACTTGTTAATAAGTTTTGCCACAGTGTCGTGTGTGATGTTCGTTCCATGTTTTCTGTTAAAGTTCATTGCAACCATGCGACTGCTTCCCGACCCAGCCATCAGTATGATTTCAATTCGTTGCTCTTTCGTCAAACGCATATTCTTAGGGTATCTGAAACATAAAAACAAACGTTTAAATTTTCCTATGTATGGAAACTTACGGCCCACCCTGTATATATATATATATATATATATATATATATATATATATACAATAAACGCAGAGAGAAAAAAAAAATTAAAAAATTATTAAACATTAAAGGATTGTGGGAGGAGCGTACAAATTTGTAAGGAAAAACTACCGATTTTTAGCACAAGATTAGCACAAGATCAAATGAATTGTTTCCAACCAATGTTATAGAAAAAAAATAAAAATAAAAAAAAATACAAATTTATACTGGAAATCTGCCTGGGTTTTAGCACTTTGCCGTTCTTGTTTAGGTTCGATGTATATAAAAATAAATTAAAAAAATAAGTTATTTGAGTAGCATACAAGTTTACCAAAGATTTAGCGTTCTACCCTTATCTAAATCTGTTCTGAAGGAATTCAAAACAACAGGATCGAGTTGAAAAAGACCTTTGCTTATGTTGAAGTTATTTGTAAGTTGGATAATGGCAGACTCAAGAATATTTCTATTAACAATGTTGCTAGAGTGAAATAAAACTGAAGCATTATTCCAATCAATACAGTGGGATAACTCTGACAAATGGACAAAAAGGGCACTGGACGACTGTCCTGTTCTAACGGAATATTGATGCTGTTTTATACGTGTGTGCAAATCCTTTCCCGTCTGACCTATGGAAAAGGAATCACATTGTTTACAACCAATTTTATAGATAATGCCTGAATTATTGGTAGGGCTATTTTTTACTATGATATTTTTCACAATATTTTTATATGAAAATACTACATTAATATCCAAAAGTTTAAGTACATTAGCAATGCCTACAAAGCCCGGGAAAAATGGAAGTACTAAAATATTTTTTGACAAAGTATGAGTGTTATTATTCACACGATAGAAAGTTCGTTTTGCCTTGTTGAGACAAGATTCCATAAACGCAGATGGATAACACAGATCACTTCCAATACCGTTGATTTTTTCCAATTCGCCATCGATGTATTCCGGACTGGCGATCCTAAGAGCGCGGAGAAACATTGAAGAAAAAATGGCCTTCTTAGTGGGGTTGTCATGTCCCGAGTAAAAATGTACGTAGGACAAATTTTGTTTTTTTCCGATAGATACTAAACTTAAAACCTGGGCTTTCCCTATGTACACGCACATCCAAAAATGGGATTGAGTTGTCTTGTTGCACTTCTAAAGTAAACTTAATGGAGGGGACTTGATCATTTAACTGAAGGAGGAAGTTATCCAGGTCACGATTCATGGGCCAGATACACAAAATATCGTCGACGTACCGCAACCAAGGGATGCCAACCCCCAGGATTCTCGGAATGTAATTTCGAAAAACTCCATATAAATATTGGAGAGGAGGGGCGACAAGGGGTTGCCCATGGCCATCCCAAAAACTTGTTGATAATACTCGTTATTGAAAGTGAATTTACAGTCTTTGATGCAAAGCTTAATAAGTTCCAAAACAATGTGTGAAGGTAGTGGCAGGTCATACTTATGTAATTCTCGGGAGAGAAAGTCAAGCATATCGTCAATCGGCACTTTTGTAAACAATGAACAAACCTCAAAACTGATCAATCTATCGTTGGTTTCAGTACGTGCATTATTCAATTTTTCAGTAAGATCCATGGAATTTTTTACATGTGAATCAGAGATAGTTCCGAGAATGGGGGACAGGACTTTGACAAGCCATTTGGAGAGTTTATAAGTAATAGAGCCCACCGAGCTGCTAATAGGGCGCATAGGGTTGCCAGGTTTGTGGGTTTTAATAAGACCGTAAAGGTAGGGCAGAGAAGGTGAAGTGGACATGAAAAGCGGAATTAAGTCCTTGTGATCTTTGAGAATGCGTTTCAAGCCACTATTAAATGATTTGATGACGTCATCCTGCGGGTTTTTCCTAAGTTTGCTGTATGTGGCGGGGTCCTGGAGAAGCTCGTTCATCTTTCTGATGTAGTCCACTTTGTCCATAACAACTATGGTGTTAGCCTTGTCTGCTTTAGTAATATGGTATATGGAGCTCCCCATCTTTTTTTAATTGTGAGAGGCTATTGCGGAAACGTTTAGGAAAGTTATCTTCGTAACTACTATTTGCCGCACTATAAACAAGGCCTTTAACTATGTTAAACAAATACTGAGGGAGATTACACTGTTTTTCAAAACAAGCGAGACTAACAAATTTGTAAAGCCGAAGGTTTTTTAACAATAAAAAAGGACATACCATATCCAAGGGCACTTTTTGCATCATCACTAATGTTTTTCGAAGAAAGGGTCAAAACACATTTTGAGCTTTTTTCTGTAACCTATATATAGGCTGTAACCCTTTATGTACTTCAGTGTTCCTGAGGATGTCATTAGACGAAAGCGCTTGAGCACCATTCTGCGTTTCCTTTCCTTCGTGGTTTTATTCATCATTATATATATATATATATATATATATATATATATATATATTAGTGATGTAGGTCACATCTGCATCCGCATCCGCATCCGCGGAACATCCGCACATTTTCTCGCGTCCGCATCCGCACTTTGGACTGCGGATGTCGTGCGGATGTGGACCGTTGAGATAAAACGTCATTAATAAGCGGAAATTATCAAATTCTACTATATTAATAGAACTAGTTCATTGTGCGCAAAAGTGATGCAAGCGACAAGACGAGAGGCTGTTCTTGTATGAAGTTACTCTCTTGCAACCTACTTAGATCCACGTTACAAAGCTAAGTTATTTTCACCTAGTACATTAGAACGAGTTAAATCATCACTTGGCAAAGCAGTTGAAGAGCTTCAATCTCTTGAATCTGTCGCTTCGCCACCCACCAAAAGAATAAAAGTTTCAGTGACAGAACCAACACCTTCAGCAAGCAAATCTATCACAGAATCTGTCTCTCAGTTTCTTGAGTCAAGCAGCAATGACGAGACCTACGCGATGTCAAAAGATGTAGTAAAAATGATCGAGAGCTATCACCAAGAAAAACGCCTGGCTGCATGTGACAATCCTATTAGTTGGTGGAAAAATACGCAGAATATCTATCCATACTTGAGTAAACTTGCAAGGAAACATTTAGCCTGTCCTCCAATAAACGTACCAAGCGAGAGATTATTTAGCAGTGCTGGATTAATATATGATGAAAAGAGAAACAGACTGGCAGCAGAAAAGGCAGAAAAATTAATGTTCCTTAAGCATAACCTTCCTATAATTAAGTTTGAACATTAAACGATGAACATCTTAGTTTACTTTATTTTAATTACTCATTTATAAATATGCCTAATAAAACTTTAAACTTAATATAAATAGTTATCAAGCTAATTAAAGATATCTTTCTATAAGGGTGGAGGTTGGGGAAAGAGGTCGGTGGGGTGCATTTGAGTTGGGTTCACGTCCCGCATCCTGGTAACACAATTATGGTTTCTAATTGTGGCTGAAACTCAACAAAATATAACGAATTTATTTGCAGCGAATTCACTAATTGATTTCTATATTAGTTAGATGCTTGATATTATTTTATATGTTCAGAGAAAAGTACAGCAATTATTGTACAATTAATCAATTATACTACATTATAGCTACAGCTCTCTCTATATAATAACTTATTATATACGTTAAACACAACAAATCTCGAATATATCCTAAAAAATAACGAAAATGTAGACATCCGCATCCGCGGATGTTGAAATCAAACATCCTCATCCGCATCCGCGGATGTGAAAAAAATGACATCCGCTACATCACTATATATATATATATATATATATATATAATCTGGTGTCCATAAATGATTACCCTGATTAAAGCATGCTATAACTTTTAAATACACACTCGTATTCAAACAGTTTTAATCATAAGTAGATAAACATACGAAGTTTTGATACATAGTTAATGAACTTAATAAGCTTCCACATGTGCACCCCTAGTGACACGTAAAATGTCTAAACGGTATTCACACTCACGCCACACATTTTCCAACATTTGTGGGTTAACTGTTGCAATTGCATCCGTAATGCGTTCTCGCAATGTCCTGATATCTGGAACAACTGTTGCATAAACCAAATCTTTAACATGACCCCAGAGAAAGAAATCCAGCGGGGTAATGTCTGGTGATCTTGGGGGCCATGGGATTGGCCCGTCCCTGCCAATCCATGATTTGGAGATGTTGCGTCGAGAGTTTCACGAACAATATGCGCCCAATGAGGGGGTGCCCCATCTTGTTGGAAGATGACAGTTGGCTGTCTGTCCTGCAGCTGGGGGATGGCGTAATTGGTGAGCATGTCCAGGTACACAGTTGCGGAAACAGTGTTCTCAGCGAAGAAGAAAGGACCATTTATCTGGTCATGCATTAGTCCACACCAGACATTGATCTTCGGACCGCCCCGAATATGCTCCCTTACGGCACGTGGGTTTTCCGATTCTTTCCATACTTTGTTCTGAACCTTCGCTGGACACTGACAGGAGATTTTGTTTCTGCAAGCCACACAACACATTGTGCCTTCTCTGTCACAGACGCCATCTTAACTGAACAGCTACTACAGCGCTCCTACCGGCGAATGCGGTAGACGAAACACACCAGCACAGAAACTCGACGTGTGTACGAGATCACCTGTAAAAAGAAAACGGATGTAAGATTCGTCATTAAAACATGAGAGCATACTGTTTTCAGGGTAAACATTTATGGAGACCCTGTAGATTTAAAGACTATTTTGGCGAATTCGTAGGTCGGGTAGATGAACAGGGGACAATTGTGGATCCAGTTGATTTTGGTTGTATATGTACAGAAGTGTATACCAGGGAGTGGAAGACATCAGATTAGAAGTAGTTGAACGAATATGCAAGCGGAAGAAAGGAAAGTAAATAGGATGTGATGGTGTATGTAGTGAAATGACCAAATGTGGAGGTAGAGCGATGGTTGCATGGCTGTAGATGTAAAAAAGGATGGAAAAGTGGGTGTATACCAGGTGATTGAATAAAAACTAAATATACTACTGCATAAAGATTGAAGGTAGGAAGGAGTAAACATCATTTGAACATCTCGTAAATTGGTACTTTTTCATTATTTACCCGCAATTTATTTTTATTTGTCTGCCAATTTTTTAATATTTTTCTGCTATTGTATACACTTTTTTCCGATATAATTACAAGGTTAATTGAATGCCAGGTTAGGTCAACTGCATGACCATGACAATTGGTTAGGTTAAGTTGTGATATTTTCGTTAGTTTCAACGAAAATATCACGACTGGTTCTAATTGTACGCCCTTAAATTTACGAGAGCTACATTGTTTGACGGCTACTACAAAGGACACTGTTGATTGACTCAAGAAGCATGCGCTACTAAAATATATTTAACCGCTTAATATGCGGGTAAATAACGAAAAAGCGCCCGTAAATGTAATCTAAAATTAAATGAACCCCCCCCCCCACTCCCCCACATTTCGTAAATCCAATGTTTAAAATTAACCCACATAGCCTCCAAAGTGTGGGTACCAAATTTTAATACATTTACTGAACAAAAGTGAAGCTGAATGCGTGAACAATAGGTTTGCCTCGTCACTTTACAGTAAAATGGAGTTAAAGGGTAATGAAATTAGATTTAAGTGGTGCAATTTAATTTTTGAAGTTGAATTTTTTTTTTATTTCTTTAATATACACACAATAACTCAATAAAATAAAAAAATGCAAAAAAAGACATTTCAAACCAGTTTCAAATATTAGGATAAGGAAACAAAAGCCGAAAACTACGAATACTTTAATTGATGAAGTAAATTTTAATTTCTCTATTTACATATTTACAAAAGGTATATTATTTCTTTAAAATTCTTTCAATGATGAATTCGAAGCAAAATTTTGTATGCCTTCAAAAAGATTTCGGTGATCCTTTTCGTTTTTTCCCTTCTCTAAGGTTACATTTCGTCACAGTTCAATGATTGTCTTTGCATTAAATTGGTGGTTTGATCCTCATTCCATTTTCGTTCCATATCTTTTCTACTTTCCTTCTCTTACTCCAACTCGTTTGACTCCTTCATCGTTTTCCTCTTCTCACCTTTTCTCCATTGAAATAGTTTTCGCCATTTTCGCCATTTTCCCTTTTCACATCTTTTCTATTACTTTTCAATGGCTCCTGATTTTTCATACTTTTCTTTCAAGTTTTGTCTTTATCTTCTTCGCTCTTCAAAAGTTCTTTCTCTTAATGTTTCTTCCTCATATTCATTCGTATCTTATTTCCTTTCCTCCTCTCTACAATGTCTGCACATATCTCCACTTTTTTCCTGATATCTAATCTTAGGGAATTTTTCACTTGTTTATGGTCTAAATTCATCATCATAGAACCTCTACTTATCACTACTTCTTTCCTTCTCTTTCCACAACTTTGTTATACTCGTAGCTTCACTTATTTCTTAATACTTAATGGAAGAACATGTTTCTCTTGTTGACGTTGTACTTTGTTCCCTTGTAAAGTAATCTTTATAAAACTCGCACGTATCATTCCTTCTTTCCTTTTCTCTCCACAATTTTGTTATAGCTCCAGTTTTTTCTTGATCCCGAATGTCAGGGCATCTTTCCCTCGCTTATGTTCTAAATTATTTATCATGAAATCTCCACGTATCACTCGTCCTTTCCTTCTCTCTCCACACCTTTTTTATAGCTCCACATTTTTCTTGATACTTAATGGAAGGACGTGTTTTTCTTGTCGACGTTGTACTTTGCTCGCTTCGAAATTCATCTTCATAAAACCTCGACGTATCGTTTCTTCTTTCCTTCTCTCTACACTGCTTGCCCATATCTCCAATTCGGTCTTGAAACTTAATATAAGGGAATCTTTCGTTGTTTTATGCTGTAGGCCTACTTTTCTCTGTTCTAAACTGATCCTCGTAAAACCTCCACGTATCATTTCTCCTTTCGTTCTCGGCACAGTTATTATCCATATATCCATTTTGTTGATGATAATTAATGTAAGTAGGTCTTTCACTATCATCTTGCTGTTCTTCTAAACCAATCGTACTTACGTAATGTTTTTATTTTTACGAATAAGCTGTTAACTTTTCATTCTTTTCCATTCTGGATCTATTCACTGCTCCTTAACTCTGGTAAAACTACGGAACTTTCGCCTAATTTTGAATTTCATTTTCTCGTGAAACAATCCTACTTTTATATTCTGAACAAGTTTTTTGTTCCTTCTGAAATGAGTAAGTCCTTAATTATTGTTTCATTTTCTCCATTCTTTCTTCAGCTAAAGCTCTCTACCCGTCCTCAATCCGCCTTATGATGCTGCGATGTCTTTCTATAACATTTCTCTCTTCCCAGTATTAAATCCTCGACTCCCAGTTTTGTGGAGGAACGAAATTGTTCACAGCCATTGCTTTAGCAATTTACGCAAGTAGTTATATACGCGAGTAATTTATATCAGGATGTAGTACAGTATAATAATTTTGGACAATTGGCAGCGTTTAAGCCTGCTGTCAAATAAACAACTTGATGCGTTTGAGTTTCGTTAAAAACTCACAAAATGGATGGTTGTCATTACTTATATAAACTTTGTTGGGTTAAGAACAAAGATCACATAAACCAGGTAGGTCAGATTTTATTCAAAAATTTTGACAGAAATAAAAATAAAGTAAGAGAGTCCTTTTTTAATATCAGTGACTACACATTCATAATATAATCGAAAGTTATGACGCAATTGGGGACATGTATACTCTTTGTATAGCTCTATACTTAATGTAAACGATTGGCTAAACTGGAGTTTACTTAATCTTTATGTTCTTATTTGGTATTAAGGTGAAGCTTAAAATTGTTATAAATGCGTTCTTATTTAATACTGTATTTTTTAAAATTTTATCATTCAAAATACAGTAGAGAGAGAAGAGTGACATAGCAGAAATTTTTCAGCAAGTTTTAGAAGAACTGAAAGAATAGAATATGGTTGGTAGTCATGGATGTGATGTTGAAAAGAGGAAGAAAGACCCGAGGAACAACAGTGAGGAGAATTAGGTGGTACAAACTGAGAGAGGAGGGGAAGAAACGGGAATTTAGAGAGTGAGTGTTGAGTGAAATCCATGTTGTTGAACAGAATGTACAGGATTGGTGGGTACATAATGCGAATGTCATGAGAACGGCAGGTAGAGACATATTGGGGGAAACATCAGGTAAAGTGTGGGAAGATAAGGAAGGATGGTGGTGGAGTGACGAGATCCAAAGAGCACTACGAAGTAAGAGAGAAACTAAGAAGTTATGGGAAGAATCAATCGAGGAGTGAAGAGTGTAAGGTGGTATATAAAGAAGCAAAGAAACAGGCAAAGAGAGCAGTGGCGAGAGCAAAGGCGGAGGCATATCGGCAGATGTATGAGGATTTAGAGGATCGTGAAGGACAAAAGAAGATATACAGATTGGCTAAGAGCAGAAATAGAGCGACAAAAGACTTTACACAGGTAAAACAAATTAAGGGAACAAGTGGGGAGGATGGAAGTGAGTCATGCTCTGAATAGGATGAAAAATAACAAAGCGACTAACCCAGACGAGATACCAGCCGAGGCATGGAAGGCACTGGGAGATGAGGGGGTGGATCTGGTGTGGGATCTAATGCAGAAGTTGTTTGACCAGGAGGTGATTCCGGATGAGTGGCGGACCAGCATCATAGTGCCTATATTCAAAGAGAAGGGAGATGTACAAGATTGCACGAATTATAGAGGGATCAAGCTAATATCACATACAATGAAGATATGGGAGCGAATAGTGGAGAGTAGGTTGAGAGACGAAGCGGAAGTGTCAGTGGAACAGTTTGGATTTATGCCGGGAAGGAGAACGACAGATGCAGTTTTTGCATTGAAACAGTTGGCAGAGAGGTACAGAGAGGGGCAGAAGGCGTTGCACATGGTTTTTATTGACTTGGAGAAGGCATATGATAGGATACCACGGCAGGAAGTTTGGAGATGCTTAAGGGAAAAGATGGTACCGGAGAAGTATGTTAAACTGATCAAGGGGATGTACAGGGGAGTAACAACTAAGGTGAGGAGTAGCGTGGGTGTGTCAGAGAGCTTTGGGGTGGAAGTTGGTCTGCACCAAGGATCAGCTTTGAGCCCCTTCCTTTTCAATGTGGTATTCGATGTGTTGACGGACAGGATTAGAGGGGAGGCGCCGTGGTGCATGATGTATGCAGACGATGTTGTGTTGAGTGGGGAGACGAAAGAGGAGGTGGAGCAGCAGTTGGAAAATTGGAGAGAGGCGTTGGAAAGTAGGGGGATGAGAATTAGCCGAAAGAAGACCGAATATATGAGATGTGATGTGCAGCAGGACCGAGGAGGGGAAGTGACATTGAGTGGAGAGCGTGTTAAGACGGTGGAGTATTTTAAATACTTGGGGTCAACAGTGGATGCAGAGGGGAGAGCAGAGAGAGAGATAAAATGTAGAATACAGTCTGGGTGGAAGAACTGGAGAGACGTATCAGGGGTGCTCTGTGATAAGAGGGTCCCAGTGAAACTGAAGGGAAAGGTATTCAAAACAGTGGTGAGGCCGGCAAGGTTGTATGGAATGGAGACTGTGCCAATGAAGAAGAGCAATGAAAGAAAAATCGATGTGGCTGAAATGAAGATGTTGAGATGGATGTGTGGAGTGACGAGGAGGGATAGGGTCAGAAATGAATGAAGGTGGCGGAAGCATCTAAGAAGGTGCAGGAGGCCAGGCTGAGGTGGTATGGACACGTCAGGAGAAGAGAGGAGGAGTATGTGGGGCGCAGAGTGCTGCAGGTGGAGTTGCCGGGACGGAGAAGAAGAGGAAGACCGAAGACGAGATGGAGGGACTGTGTGGTGGCGGACATCAGGGAGAAGGACTTGGAGGAGGACGTGGTATACGACAGAGGAGAGTGGAGAAGACGAACCAAAAACAGCAACCCCATGTAAAGATGGGATAATAAGCTGCGGAAGAAGAAGAAGAAGAAAGAATAGAATATGGGGAGTAGAATAGAATAGAATAGAATAGAATAACCTTTGTTAATAAAATAAATAAATTTTTTCAATTTACAATGACATGAATAATTGTGAAGCTCGACTATTTATTTTACTTAATTTGGCCCTTAAGCTTTAGGCTTTAGTGGGCCCTTATTAAAAATAAGCAGCGAGTTATTAATTAATAAGAATAAATAAATAAGTAAATAAGTATTATTAATAGTTAAAACTTGTATTACAATATTAAACAATATTAGTGGACATAAATCCTAGATTTTTGTTAGTATGCCATTATTAATCGGGATTTCAACTTTGTTTTAAACAAATTTGTTTCTGTATTGAGTATATTGTATTTTAGGAATTTTGCTCTGTAATTGCATTTTGAATGATTCATCTCTGTTCTTTATTGAAGTGATAATTCCTGGGTGATCCATGGATTTTCGACACTTTTGGGCGAAACTGTTTTTCTCCTTAAAGGAAAGCAAATATTAAAAATGTGGATTAAGGTGTCATAGAAGAACTGAAACGTGTGATCTGGGTCGTTTAAAGGTTCGTCACAGTCAAGTCGAGTATTTTCTACAGCCCCAATAAATTTTCTTTTGTTAACCTCTGAGAATATTCTGTAATCAATAGTTGTTTTGTCCGCAACCTGAACAATGTTATTGAATATAGCATAAGTAGGAAAATGATCACTGATGTTTGTGGTTATGAGAGGGATCTCTCTGATGGTTCAAGTCTAAAATTAGGTTTCTGGAAGTGAAATTTATCATGTGTTGGGTTCACCGAAACGTTTACTTGGTGGTTTGGTATAATTTGCGTAATTAACGCAGGAGCTTCCTTATACAATATTTTTTGAATAATTTGGCCAGATATTCAGTTTGTGCGAGTTGTTAAGCTTAAGAGAGTTTAAGGGATTTGAACTTGTGTGCTCTGAGTTGGTTTTGACAATTTTTTATGCGTATCGTTTGATTCACATTGTACAGAATGTGAAGGTGTGCAAGGGTGTAATACGGATTGAGTAGCAAGTTTTTTGAACTGTGGTGTTTTAGTTTATGGAAAATATAAGTGAATTTTGACAGTTTATTTAATGTGTATTCGATGTGCAGTTTGAAAGTTAGTTAAGACAAATTTTAAGAAATGTGAATGAATCGTGGAAAGGATTAAATGGTACTGTTATATAATTAATTTTTTAAATAGATTGCCATTTGCCAGCCAGCGTAGTTCAAGTTAGTGTAATTTGGTCGAGTTCTTTAACAAGAGAGCACATAATTAGTTATCTTGCCTTAAACCCCAAGTTAGAAGCATTTGTAAGCGCATAAAAGTACTGTAGAATATAGCCTTTCTGTCTGCTGCTGCTGCTTGAACTGTTGTTTACATGAAACAACTTTCATTATAAGATTACACACACACACACACACACACATATATATATATATATATTTTTTTTTTTTTTTTTTTAAGTTCGGGAAGAACCGATTCGCCTCTATTTAAAAGGGCATATCTCGGCGGAAAAACAAAGAAAAAGTGAGGAAAGAGGAAAAAGAAAGGGTGGAGGGGACAGTCGAAGTGGAAAAAGACCAAGGACTGCAGGGTCGAGCCCCATCATCCTTGGGTGCTAGGGCCGGGAGGGCGCACGTGAAACCTCCAGGAACAAGCACGTACAAACGAGCACAAAGAGCACTCAAGAGCACGAGCTTAGAACCCCCTTGCGGGGACATATATATATATATATATATATATATATATATATATATATATAATACACCTCGGTGGTGTAGTGGTTAGCATCGCTGACCTGACTACGAATCCATCAGCCCCGGGTTCGAGACCCGACGGCAGCCGGCGCGCAGCAAAACCCAGCTCTTCATCCTTCTACACAATAAAGAAAGTAGTTGGTAGATAAATGGATACCCTAGGTGGCCTAGTGGTTAAGACGCTGGGCTGCTGATGGGGCGTGGTTCGGATTCCACGTTAAACTGTAGGTCTAAGGTGGAGTGAAAAGCTTGACCTTCGTCAGAATGAACAATTCGGGCGGAAGCTAACCAAAGGTGTAATATATATATATATTTTTTTTTTACAAGAATCTGTGTAACTACACATTTCATAATCTTTAAAATGTTCAGGGATTTCATGTTAAGTTGTTATATTTTCGTTCGTTTTAGCGGAAATATCACGACTTAACCTAACCAATTGTCAAGGGCGTACAGTTCACCAAATTGGGCATTCAATAATTTTCCCGTAGGTTTAACGAAAATATCACCACTTAACCTTACCTGAAATCCCTGAACATTTTGGGGATTCCATGAAATCCCTAGTTATACAGATTCCCTGTAACATATATACCGAGTTACATTGTGTACATTCGATCGAATACACACACTCGACAGCATTTTCCGGGCTATTCTTTATTAGGCGAGATTTAATCGTATTATTACACTTAAAGACTACGTTACTGTTAATTGTTTTAAGAAAGGTGGGAAGATATTTAAAATTTACATGGTAAGGTAGGCCTAGGATATTTTTATGCTCAAATTCATTTAGTTACATTATTATAACACGTATTCTTAGCTTTCTTGAGGCAGTTATCTAGAAATGAAATAGGGTAACACAATTTAGTAAACACATCTGTCTGAGAAGTACCAGAGATATCTCTTAAATGTCTTGAGTGCAATTTCAGCCAAAACCCTGTTTGGACAAGTCTCCATGACTGTTGGAAAAGCTAGGTCGTTTCTAGGGGCCCTCACTACGAAGGGTGCTTCATGCCAATATTTATTATAAACAAGTGCCACAAAGTGACAAAAATCTTTGACTTTTTTTTTTTTTTTAATGAGCATTAAATTTCATTTGCTCCTAGAAGAGAAAGATCTTCAAAGCATTGGTAGCTTTTGCCATCCAGCGAGCCTAATGAAGAGCTCCTGGAGCTCTGATGTTGGACTTCTTAGGCAAACTTCCTCCCAGGAAAATTAGAGAAAGATGGGGGAATTCACTGTAGTCATCTCTTAAGAAGCTGCTGTTCTGAAGAGCGTCGGAGAGGTACTGTATCATCTCCTTCAAAAAGTTCCATTCCTGCTGATATAAAGTTTTCTTTATTGATAACTGGCCATTGTGTCATGAATCGCTTAACAATGAGACTTCTGATCCTTTTGAAGGTTCAAGAATACTGAAAAATACATTAGCCAAAACGACTTCATACACATGATGACGACATGCTATCCAGGTCAGAGAGAGACCTACAGTTCTCTCTATCAGGGTACAAGCTCCTGACATCAACCCAGTATTTGATGCTGTTGTATCAAATACAAGCTCCTGCAACTGGTTTCTCGAGCCCCACTCATCCAACATCCTGAGGCAGACATCAGCTTGTGCTTGTCCCGTTCCTTGAGGGATGAGTGCAACACAAAGTAGTTTATCTTCTCCTGAAACAACGATTGCGATGCGGTCCACATTTTCATGTCCCCCTGTTATATGAGGAAGCATTTTCCCATCCTAGTGAAACAGAAGCGGAGTGTCGGGAGAAAAGCTTGATTTTTCAGCAGTTGCGATAGTTTCACAAGCTTTAATTCGAGATCGACGAATTGTACTTCGAGAAAATGACATTGAGTCCAGATCATGGCCAAGAGACGTAGCTGATGCTGCAATAACAAAGGCTGCATTGCGATCGCTTAGATTAACACGGTCGAGTGCCTGGGCTACCCCATCTGAGATGACTGTTTTCTTGCATTTGGAAGGAGGGTTCGATGATGATGTAGATGGATGACACGATGCATCAGAATCCGTGGACGAGGAGGAAGAATCCACATCATTTATCACTTTATCAGATGCCATAAGTTGATATTTCTTGGTTTTCATCGTCGCTTCGCTTTTTTCTATTATATTCAGATTCTTTTCGTTGCCTCTTCCGATCCTTCTTTTTAGCCAAGACTCGATCAATGCCTCCAAAACTGGCGCAGGAACGATCTTCTCTTTGCTTGATAAGGAATTCTTTGTCCTCTTCGTTAGTCATTATCTTTAAGGCATCTGCTGTGGCGACATCGAAAATATCTTCAAGATCAGCGTTGAATACTGCCACATTCATTTGTATGCTTTCTGAGGATGACTTCCTATTTTTCTTTAGAGCGCAATATTGTTCGAATAGTTTTCTCAGTTTCCTCTCAGCATTATCCGATCTTTGAATTGGAATCCTTGCTTTATCTCAGATATAAAGAACGGCAGAGAGAGTCTCTTTCATACTTGCAGTGACTTCGTTTTTCCTCGATGTGATGAAATAAGAACTTGCTTAACACTTCACGCTTTGAATGTAATCTTGAGGTTAGAAGATCTTTTGTAGGTTTTTCAATGAGCCAGGTACTGGCAGAACTTCGGGTCGGCCGTTTGACGTCCACCATGGCGATGAGTGACTGTAAGAAACCGAAAACAAATCAATATTTTAATAACTTACATTTATGACTATATAATAAATAACTTATAATTTATCAGTCTCTTTCCTACAATGAGGTATGTAAATGAAAAGAACCTCATCTAAAATCGCATATTATAAACGCGGCTCTGTCCATTCATATGTATATTTAGTGAATAATGTACATGATAAGCATATATTAGATGAGGGGCGGTCAGAAAATAAGTTTTACAGGGCGTGTAATTTCGTAACTAAAAGACCTACATTGATTATGTTTGTATCAGGTGAATTCGTTAATCATTGTTGGCAACACTGCACGTCGATTCGGCTGCCACCTACCGTACATTGGTTATCCGAGTCAGTTGAACATGGCGGCTCGACTGGAACAGTGCCCTGTCATTTCTGCAACGATATTCCGAGTCTGTCAGTGGTTAAGAATTTCTCGAGCGCATTGTCACAGGAGACGAGACATGGGTTCATTACCGTACTCCGGAAACAAAACGTGTCAGCATGGAATGGAAACACACTGGGTCCCCGCCAGAGGCGTAACTAGGGTTGATCGCGCCCAGGGCAAATCAATAAATGGCGCCCTTAAAACCAGTGTTCTTTAAAATTCCTGCTGAATTCTTATAATGGTACTCAAACTGGTTACTCGTAATAATACCGCTAACAAAATATACTTTTAAGAAGTAGTTTATTTTATGACAAATGAAAAACAGTTATATACATATAAAACTGTACAAAAATATGTAAAAATAAATTGAAATGAAATGAAAATACAATTCATAAAAATTATTTTTACAGTTTATACTTTAATGTTTTTCTATCCATATACATAACCGCGTATATTTACTATTAAGGTTGATATTAAATTTCTATTAATACAATTTGATTTTATAGAACCAAAGTATGGTTAATTATTTGCCGAATTACAACAGAAACAATTAATATATGTACAAGGAGAGGCATAACTTTTCATGAGAATACACTTTGTTTTCTTGAATTTTACTGAATTACCGATAGAATTAGCAATTAGAATATTAGATACTGACAAAAATCATTCCAATTATATGGTACTTTAAAAGAAATGCCTTGTTTGCACTTATTTTTGGCTCTTTTAATGAATAATTTGGAATTTCACACTAAACATGTATTTTTCTTACTTTTGCTGATGCAAACTTATCAATAATGTCATCAAAATTTGTTATTTCAGTTTCCTCACGTTCAATGCTGAGCAAGGCTAAAGCAGAAAGTCTTTCTTGGCCCATTGAAGCTCTCAAATATGATAAGATCAATGTTAACTTGCTGAAAGATCGCTCACAGAGCTCTGGCAATTGAAATTGCAATAGTGAGCATTATTTGAATAGCTGCTCTCAAATTTGGAAAAACATTTTCATCTCCATACTGAACAATAAACTTGAGGAGTTCCTCAGCTTTAGAAATCTGAACATTTGGGCGACTTTTCAAAAGCATCTTACAATCCAGGATTTCTTCATAAAGCTCAAAGCCGTCAATATCATTGCTATAAAAATGTCCAAGGTTGAGACAACTTTTCTTTAAGATATTTACGTCATGACTACTGTTGCTTTCATTTGAGTCAAACAGTAATCCTCTAGCATCTAAAAGAAATCCAAATTTTGAATCCAAGTCATGGAGACGGACAAATCTTTCTTCCATTTCATTATGGAGACGATCAATAGTTTCTTTCATATTCTCACCATTTCTTCTTTCGCAGTTAACCCTACATCCTTGGCTTTTTCATTTTTCTTCTTTCTGGGGCGTCTTTCTACTTGAATATCCCATTCATTACACAGTTTCAGCCCTGCTTCAAGTGATTCACTGGCCAATGGATTCTCGACTGCTTAAAAAATAATCTTGAAGGGCTTTTAAATCATAAGCAGCATCATGAAAGTTCATGGTATGATCTTGGAGTCGTTTTTGAACACGATCAATCCGAACAAGAATTTTGTTCCAAAATCCAAGCAAAGCCAAGGAATGAAAAGTCAAAATTTGATTCAGCATCTGCCTTACATCACCTCTTGTATCAGCAGTTTCATTTTGATCATCAACCATGCTTTGCAAGAGTTCCACTATAATATCAAAGTATTCAAGCCTCTGTTCTGGAACTCCATCGAGTTTCAGATTCAGATTTGACAACTATTGGTATGGCATCTTTCAGCTTTTGCCAACGGAGAGTTGAACGTGAAAAGAATGAATAAAGCGACTGAATTGCACCAAAAAAAGTCACCATCACTGCATCATGGTTAGCAGCATGCACTCCAACCAAATTGAGAGAATGATTATCGCAGTTTACAAAAATAGCTTTGCTATTTTTTTCAATAATCCTCTGTTGAACACCACTTTTATAACCAGCC
>JAJOZX010016709.1:47500-50346 GCA_023014485.1 Bathynomus jamesi | reverse complement strand
AAATTCGAAATTATCGTCTATGGCTACGATGTAACCATCAAGACTGATCATAAGCCACTCACGTACCTCTTCAAGGACAAGCTACTTGAAGGACGATTGAGTAGATGGGCTCTGTTGATTCAGGACTTTGCAGCGAAAATCGTATACAAACCGGGAAAACTGCAAGTTATTCCAGACGGATTGTCGAGACTCAAGCCCGACGCCCAAGTGAATAAAATAGGAATTCTTCCTGTGTTCGACTACGAGTGTCTGCAATACTCCCAACAACAGGACCAACACACCCAGAACCTTCGGGCGCGCCTGGAACAAAAGGAACCATCGAAGGTAAAAGAACAGTACAACCTCAAAGATGGGCTCGTACATTTCAGGAACGAAGATGGAAACGACCTCGTGGAGATACCAAAGGATCTCGTCGATATAGCCATTGGACTTTGTCACGACTCACCTTTGTATGGACACATGGGGCCGGATCGCACCATCAAGAGTCTTTTGGAGCGATACCACTTTCCCGAGATGAACAAAAAGGTACAAGAATACATCGCCGAATGTCCGTCGTGTTTAAAGCATAAGGGCAACGTACCATCCACAGCTCCGATGCATAAATATCCAGTATGCCAAAGGCCCTGGCAAAGAACTGGAATGGATATACTGGGACCATTTCCCAAAACATCAAAGGGAAATCAGTACATCATTGTGTTTACGGACCACTTCTCGCGTTACAGCGAAGTAGCCGCCATTCCAGACCAGACCTCGGAAACTGTGGCAAGAGCCCTAGTGGAACGCGTCATCCAAAATCATACCACTCCTTCCATCCTAATCTCGGATAACGCCCTTAGTTTCACTTCCAAACTGTTCGAGTCACTCTGTAACATGTGTAAAATTAAAAATACACACATTGTGGCATACCATCCGCAGGCAAACGGCTTAGTGGAAAGGCACAATCGAAAGATCTTGGAAGCCCTGCGCCACGTTGTCGATGCATCCTCCCGTACATGGGATGATTCCCTTCCCATGGTACAAACAGCCATCAACAATGGCTATAATGTGTCCATCGGGGACACCCCTCATTTCGTCTCTATCACTACGACAAGCGTCTACCTTTTGATTTGCCCGACCAAACCGACCCGGCAGTTCTAACATCTTCCGAAATGGCAGAAGCAAATCAGCAACTAGCTGAACGATCTTTCAAGATTTTTGACATAATCCGCTATGCCCTCGACCAACGAAACCAACAGATGGAGCAAGAGCAACATAGGCGTCATCCCCGTCAACGGACTATAATCGTCGGTATGCGATGTTATCTGAAGAGCGTGAAACCGCCAGGTGCTCATCGCAAATTATACCCAAAATGGGATGGCCCATATAGGATTATGAAAAACCTCGGAAAAAATCGTTATGAAATCCTCGACCTCCGGGATCATTCCAAACTAAAGATCATTCACGCTGACAATTTGAAGATAGCTTCCGAACAACACCTTCCCAAAAAACAGCTGCCAGGCGTTCGAGCCGCCTATCCTTCAAAAGGTCAAGATATTAACAAATCGGGCAGGGATCAAAAAACTGAAGTGGTCACCGCGGGAACCGCTACCCATGACGAAGATTGGTACCTCGTAATACCACCAGTACTCGAGGCAATCTCTGAACAAGAGGAGGCCCCAGAGCCAAGCGTCCCATCGGACCCAGACCCTGGAGAAACCCCTTCGAGAGGATCACTCAGTGGAACTCCACCATCTCCTCCAACTCCACCATCTCCTCTGTCACCACCCTCGCCGATTGATGATCGACGCACGGACCCTACATACCGCCCGCAAATGCATCACCCACGTGAACTAGAACCTTCACATAAGAAACGAACCCGCTCAGAATCCGAGCTCAACGGTCGACCCCCATTGCCACCAAAACGAGGCCGACCCCTTCGCCCACAAACACAAGTATCCACACAAGTATCCACACAACTACCCCCAGCTCCGTATAACTTAAGGCGTAGAAATGAATAAAATTGTCCCCCTTATAATTTTCCAAATTATTTACTCTTGTAGACCTAGCATTAAAATTTCTACCGGAGTTGTTATAGAAAAACTTGCAGAAGGTAAATTTTTGAAAGGGCACGCAGACCTTTATATAAATTTGCAACCCCCTGCTAGAATTAAAATCAATCTCCTTCAGATACAAACCCAATTAAAAACGTTTGAAAGTAAAGTCCAGAATTCTTTCCAAGGAAAAGATCAGATTAGTCGCGTTCTGTTAGAAAATACCCTCGAAAATATTCAAACTACAGCACGCGCCCTATCAGAAATATTAGCCTTACCATGGATACAAACTGAAACTAAAAATTCAGAAAACTTTAACCAAAGAAGTAAAAGGGGACTGATAGATATAGGAGGGAAACTGTTCAAAGGTTTATTCGGATTAGCAACCGAAGATATTAAAAGAATTGAACTTAAATTGAATCTCTTCGCGCGAAATCGACAATATAATGGACACATGTTAGAACAAACTATTAGGTCATTACACGAAAACAATCGCTTCCTCACTCCCTTTCGGACAGATTCACATACCTTGAATCCATGTTAGCTCAATACAAAGAACACAAAAGATATCTAGAATTAATAGAGATAATGAACCTACAAGTAACCCTAATCGATAAATACTTACAACGAATAACTACGATTCATTCCAAGGTTTTGCGTGCAACCCAGCTAGCCCATGGAAAAATCACTCTTTCCACCCTAATACCATGGGAAATACTTCAGTCCTTGATTCACACCGCCCAGTCACAATTAAAATTATCACCCATATTCCCACTCAACCACACTAATTACCCTCAATTTCTAGAATACACCTGG
>JAJOZX010016709.1:30000-42500 GCA_023014485.1 Bathynomus jamesi | reverse complement strand
GACCTCCGAGATGAACTCGAAAATGCTGAGGGTAAGTGATCGAATTTCGCGAACTTGCAGATTCGAACGCTCAAAGATTAAAATACCTCCTCTCGCTTTGATTTCAAATTTATAATATTATCATGCGTTATGTTATATCATGTGTGTCATGTCTCATGTACTGTGTTGTACTAATAACCATATAATCTAACCATATAATCTAACCATGGTAACGATGTAATGTACTTCAACGAAATTATAATTAACTGTAATATTTTAATTTAATATAATGTAATGTACTTTAATGAAACTGTACTTAATGATGTAATGTACTAAATAACGTAGTCAATGTACTTTAATGAAATTGTAGTTAACGATAATAAATGAATTGATAATTATAATCAAAGTTACAGTAGACCAAAATTACAATGTACTCAATGTCCGACCCGACATTATGTCGCCATAAGGAATGTCGAATCGGCAATACTGTTGTTATGTATTTTTATTATTTTTTTCCGTTGTGATAAATTTTGATGTGCTTTCTACTTTGCCAAATAATTGATGACCTGTTTGTTTTTTAAAATCTCATAATCATTTTTTTAGATTTAGCTGAATATGAATCCTGAGTAACTTTTGCCATGTCATGTTTGTATACATTCTTTCTTCATTATAAATGTTGAAGTCATGTCTTGCCTAAGCATTTATTGTAAATCTTAAACCTTTAATTTTACTCGTATGCATATTTTAGTGTAAAGATGCATAGTTCAATTTCCACTTTTAGTTAACTTGGCAGATCATGATAACATCAGATCTGAAAATACGCAGTTTAAGATAAAAATATGGTTTCATCTTCAAATATCTTGTTTATTCGTTTAAACCTTACACAGCTAAAAGATTTACTTTATTTTCAATATTGTGCAAAAATAATACAGCCTCTTCAACATTTAATAATGATGATGTTAGTAGAATTGGGTATATAAAGCCCACCAATTCTTCCATGTTTGTTTCTGATACCAACTACGAGGCTGAGCATTACCTGTAACAGTTTAGAAGTAAAACACAGTAGAACAAGTCTTTATCTTCTCCTTCGAGCCGTGCTCTCTTCAGAAAACTTAGTCATTAGAATCTCCCAATAAGCTACAAGAAGAATCGGAGAGAAACCTAAAAGAATTTAATAAGCCTCTCAGAATCCTCCGAGCCACTAAAGAAGAACTCGGAGTAGTATAGAAGAAACTACTGCAAGTAACAGATCCGTTGCTGCCTCCTAACCAGAACCCCCGTCGACTTCGAACCAACCCAGGGCCATAGACGGAGGGGTTAACATTGTGGCGACCCTTTACCAGGATAAGAAAAAGATTTTAACAAGAAGATTTTAAGAAGAGGCCACTCTTTGGCCAAGATAGAAATTACCCTGCATCAGGATAAACACATAAAGAAGAGGATCTTAACAAAACTGGCGACCTTTAACCAGGATCTTCACGACTCCAGGATTCTTCCAGTCCTCCAGCCCCTTTAACCAGGATCTCCACGACTCCAGGATTCTTCCAGTCCTCCAGACCCTTTAACCAGGATCTCCACGACTCCAGGATTCTTCCAGTCCTCCAGACCCTTTAACCAGGATCTTCACGACTCCAGGATTCTTCCAGTCTTCCAGACCCTGGAACCAGAACCAACACCCAGTTGACCGGCGTGTCACGACTTCGAGTTCGTCTCATCCACCCGTGAACCGGTGCGTTACGACTCCAAGTTCTTCACGCCTACTTGTCATCTAGGAACAAGTGGCCAGCCAGAAACGTCTTCAGGACACACCTCAAAAGGATTTCGCCATAGGAATCTTGTTAAGTACAAAACTCTTTTTTAAAATAATTTCTAAACATTTGAAAAATCATTATTATTAACAATTAATATTTAGTATTGAGCCAGAATTAACAAAAAACACAGTGAACACTACAGACACCAGTGATACACTCTTTTTATTGAAAACAGTATTGTCACAGTTATTTTCAGTTATTTTTTACTATTCTAGTTCGTATAGTATAATTTTATTTTATGTACCTTCGCGTACATTAGAGTGAAATGTTTTTTACATTTTATATTTTAGTCAATTGTAAGAGAAGTCAATTGTAAGAGAAGTCAATTGTAAGAGAAGTCAATTGTAGAGAAGTCAATTGTAGAGAAGTCATGTCACAATTATATTCAGTATAGTTAATTTTATTTTATGTATCAAACGTAATAGTATCGTACCTTCGTGTACATTCGAGTGAAATGTTGTTTACATTTTATATTTTTTTGTTTGCAAATTTTTTTCAATTACGGAATTGAATTGACTTGCAAATTAAGAGAGAGAGTTTGGAGAGAGTTTACAGAGAGTTTACAGAGAGTTTACAGATTTAGAGAGATTTTTGAAGTCATTTTTGAAGTCATTTTTTTTAAAGTAATTTTGAAGTCATTTTTTGAAGTCAGTTTTTCAAGTCAGTCGGTTGCACCAAGAGGGTCAACCAAAACAGAGGTTAATCGTCTCCACTTGATAAAGATCAAATGCAGTCATTTTCCATTTTTAGTTAATCTTTACTTGAAGCAGGTTCAAGTTAGACAGCCCATTTTCAGTTTCAAGATACTACTTGATAAAAGTTCAAGTCAGTTTCATTTTCAGTTCAGAATACTTGATAAGAGGTCAAGTCAGAAGGTTGCACCAAAACGGCCAACCGCCCCAGAGATTTATAAATACTCGAAGTAGTTTCGAGTCAGTTTTATTTGCAAATAAGTTGCAAATCAGTTTTCAGTTCAATAGGTTGCATCCAATAGGGACAACCGCCCCAGAGATTTCAGTTTTATTTGAAGTCAGAGAGATTTATATTCGAAGTCAAAGAGATTTATATTCGAAGTCAGAGTTTTATTTGAAGTTAGAGAATTCAAGTCAAAGTTAGTTTTTAAGTCGAAGTTTTCAATGCAGTCAATTGAATTCAACTCTTCCTTGTAATTTAAGAAAATGTAATTTAAGAATTTAATTCAACCTTTTTATTTTGTAAAAGAGAATTAAAAATTCAACCTGAATTGACCGATTTGCGTCTTTAGTTTAACCTTTTTTCTTGTTCATGTCATTATTGCGTATATAAATATATAGGTGAAATGACATTTTGTTGTTTGTAACCCAAAACAGTTTTTACAATTGTTTGTAACGATTTGGTAATCATTGTAATGTATATGTGATAATAATAGTTGTGTAATAATTAATTAATCGATCTTGTCCTAATGACTCCTTTTAAATTACTATATGAGGAACATGCCGTTCGCTCCCGAAAAGATGTAATTGTCAATTTCAAACTTATATCCCCCGCTTAGTCACTCAATTCCCCCGAATGTAGTACTCCAAACTTTGTCTTTTTTATTTTATTTTTATTTTAACACCCCCAACCCAGTTGAACCCAGTGACAACCGGAGAAATGGTTCAACCATGGTTAATTCCTCTTTAGTACTATGGAACATAACCTCCGTTTATGTTAAGTTGTGTTTTTATATTTTTAAGAATATTATATGTTTAGTTCCGTATGGTTTATAATTGATTTCTATTTTCAATTCTTATATTTTTTATATTTTTTTTTAATTCGATTAATCGTGAGTAGCTGTCCCTCGAAATTGTAAAATACACACTTCGCACCTAATACACCCAAATACACATTTGACCACAGGTCTATACATCATCCACTCGTAATTCGATTTGTACCGACAACAGTCAATAAAAATGCATGTATGCACATTATATATACTATATATATACAAACCTCATACTCAAATCATTGAATATCACAATAAAACTATTTCATTACGTAAATGCCAACTATGCGATTTAGTCGTAATCAATTTTTGCATTCATGCATTCATGCATTTATACAGTTAATTTAACAATCCTATCAGCTAAATCTGTCTCTCGAAATTATCAGCTACACCCTTTATACCTAGTACACAAAAATACACACTAGAACATAGGTCTATACATCATCCATTACGTAATTCTATTTTTTACCTACAATAGTCAATAAAAATTAGCTTATAGATTGTGCGATTTACGTTTTTCCATTTTTATCTACTCTATTCATTATGTACGTAATTTTTCCCACAGAAAAATAAAATTTTGTAAAAAAAAAAAAAATTTTAACAATATCATTGTTTTCTAACTTAATTGGTTGTCTAAATTAATGTATTAATCCTATTAAATGTTTGTTTAAACTAAAGTATTAATCTTTGATTTTTTTTATATTCTGTAAGCAAGTGTCATAAAAAAAAAAAAAAAAAAAAATTGGATACTCTGCATTGTACTCGACCACGCGAAATCGTTCTGTATAAAATTTGCATTGTAACTAATGGTACCCTGTTAGGATGCTATTTTCTCATTTGTATTGTATTAATGGTACCCTATTAAATTATTGTATAAATATCATTTTAAAAGGGGAGAGTACTGTAAAAAGTGAACAATGAACAATTCCTACACCATCGTTATATGGATTCATTGTCTTCATGCAGAACTTATGTTCGTATAGTTTTATGTTGAATGTTCATTTTTACATAAGAAACCAAAATCGCCTAAGCGAGTTTTTGGGTAGAATTTCGATTTATACTTCTTTATTCATTACTGTATTTCCCTAATTCATCTTAATTCATGTTCTTTTTTGACCGCTATCCTTTATTCATCTACCTATTGTCTACTTATGCCCTATCAACTTATCAGTCTATTTTTACTCGTGTTAATCTATGAAACGCAAAACTTTTGCCTTCGTTCTAAAACGCAAAAATACGTTCTCGTATTATTTTTTTTTCATTTTTATTTTTAATTATTTGACCTCCCGAGATGAACTCGAAAATGCTGAGGGTAAGTGATCGAATTTCGCGAACTTGCAGATTCGAACGCTCAAAGATTAAAATACCTCCTCTCGCTTTGATTTCAAATTTATAATATTATAATGCGTTATGTTATATCATGTGTGTCATGTCTCATGTACTTGTGTTGTACTAATAACCATATAATCTAACCATATAATCTAACCATGGTAAACGATGTAATGTACTTCAATGAAATTATAATTAACTGTAATATTTTAATTTAATATAATGTAATGTACTTTAATGAAACTGTACTTAATGATGTAATGTACTAAATAACGTAGTCAATGTACTTTAATGAAATTGTAGTTAACGATAATAAATGAATTGATAATTATAATCAAAGTTACAGTAGACCAAATTACAAAGTACTCAATGTCCGACCCGACATTATGTCGCCATAAGGAATGTCGAATCGGCAATACTGTTGTTATGTATTTTTATTATTATTTTTCCGTTGTGATAAATTTTGATGTGCTTTCTACTTTGCCAAATAATTGATGACCTGTTGTTTTTTAAAATCTCATAATCATTTTTTTAGATTTAGCTGAATAATGAATCCTGAGTAACTTTTGCCATGTCATGTTTTGTATACATTCTTTCCTCATTATAAATGTTGAAGTCATGTCTTGCCTAAGCATTTAATTGTAAATCTTAAACCTTTAATTTTTACTCGTATGCATATTTTAGTGTAAAGATGCATAGTTCAATTTCCACTTTTAGTTAACTTGGCAGATCATGATAACATCAGATCTGAAAATACGCAGTTTAAGATAAAAATATGGCTTCATCTTCAAATATCTTGTTTATTCGTTTAAACCTTACACAGCTAAAAGATTTACTTTATTTTCAAATATTGTGCAAAAATAATACAGCCACTTCAACATTTAATAATGATGATGTTAGTAGAATTGGGGTATATAAAGCCCACCAATTTCTTCCATGTTTGTTCTGATACCAACTACGAGGCTGAGCATTACCTGTAACAGTTTAGAAGTAAAACACAGTAGAACAAGTCTTTATCTTCTCCTTCGAGCCGTGCTCTCTTCAGAAAACTTAGTCATTAGAATCTCCCAATAAGCTACAAGAAGAATCGGAGAGAAACCTCAAAGAATTTAATAAGCCTCTCAGAATCCTCCGAGCCACTAAAGAAGAACTCGGAGTAGTATAGAAGAAACTACTGCAAGTAACAGATCCGTTGCTGCCTCCTAACCAGAACCCCCGTCGACTTCGAACCAACTCAGGGCCATAGACGGAGGGGTTAACATTGTGGCGACCCTTTACCAGGATAAGAAAAAGATTTTAACAAGAAGATTTTAAGAAGAGGCCACTCTTTGGCCAAGATAGAAATTACCCTGCATCAGGATAAACACATAGAAGAAGAGGATCTTAACAAACTGGCGACCCTTTAACCAGGATCTTCACGACTCCAGGATTCTTCCAGTCCTCCAGACCCTTTAACCAGGATCTTCACGACTCCAGGATTCTTCCAGTCTTCCAGACCCTGGAACCAGAACCAACACCCAGTTGACCGGCGTGTCACGACTTCGAGTTCGTCACATCCACCCGTGAACCGGTGCGTTACGACTCCAAGTTCTTCACGCCTACTTGTCATCTAGGAACAAGTGGCCAGCCAGACACGTCTTCAGGACACACCTCAAAAGGATTTCGCCATAGGAATCTTGTTAAGTACAAAACTCTTTTTTAAAATAATTTCTAAACATTTGAAAAATCATTATTATTAACAATTAATATTTAGTATTGAGCCAGAATTAACAAAAAACACAGTGAACACTACAGACACCAGTGATACACTCTTTTTATTGAAAACAGTATTGTCACAGTTATTTTCAGTTATTTTTTACTATTCTAGTTCGTATAGTATAATTTTATTTTATGTACCTTCGCGTACATTAGAGTGAAATGTTTTTTACATTTTATATTTTAGTCAATTGTAAGAGAAGTCAATTGTAAGAGAAGTCAATTGTAAGAGAAGTCAATTGTAAGAGAAGTCAATTGTAAGAGAAGTCAATTGTCACAATTATATTCAGTATAGTATAATTTTATTTTATGTATCAAACGTAATAGTATCGTACCTTCGTGTACATTCGAGTGAAATGTTGTTTACATTTTATATTTTTTTGTTTGCAAATTTTTTTCAATTACGGGATTGAATTGACTTGCAAATTAAGAGAGAGAGAGTTTAGAGAGAGTTTACAGAGAGTTTACAGAGAGTTTACAGATTTAGAGAGATTTTTGAAGTCATTTTTGAAGTCATTTTTTTTAAGTAATTTTGAAGTCATTTTTTGAAGTCAGTTTTTCAAGTCAGTCGGTTGCACCAAGAGGGTCAACCAAAACAGAGGTTAATCGTCTCCACTTGATAAAGATCAAATGCAGTCATTTTCCATTTTTAGTTAATCTTTACTTGAAGCAGGTTCAAGTTAGACAGCCCATTTTCAGTTTCAAGATACTACTTGATAAAAGTTCAAGTCAGTTTCATTTTCAGTTCAGAATACTTGATAAGAGGTCAAGTCAGAAGGTTGCGCCAAAACGGCCAACCGCCCCAGAGATTTATAAAGATACTCGAAGTAGTTTCGAGTCAGTTTTATTTGCAAATAAGTTGCAAATCAGTTTTCAGTTCAATAGGTTGCATCCAATAGGGACAACCGCCCCAGAGATTTCAGTTTTATTTGAAGTCAGAGAGATTTATATTCGAAGTCAGAGAGATTTATATTCGAAGTCAGAGTTTTATTTGAAGTTACTGTAGAGAGTTCAAGTCAAAGTTAGTTTTTAAGTCGAAGTTTTCAATGCAGTCAATTGAATTCAACTCTTCCTTGTAATTTAAGAAAATGTAATTTAAGAATTTAATTCAACCTTTTTATTTTGTAAAAGAGAATTAAAAATTCAACCTGAATTGACCGATTTGCGTCTTTAGTTTAACCTTTTTTCTTGTTCATGTCATTATTGCGTATATGAATATATAGGTGAAATGACATTTTGTTGTTTGTAACCCAAAACAGTTTTTACAATTGTTTGTAACGATTTGGTAATCATTGTAATGTATATGTGATAATAATAGTTGTGTAATAATTAATTAATCGATCTTGTCCTAATGACTCCTTTTAAATTACTATATGAGGAACATGCCGTTCGCTCCCGAAAAGATGTAATTGTCAATTTCAAACTTATATCCCCCGCTTAGTCACTCAATTCCCCCGAATGTAGTACTCCAAACTTTGTCTTTTTTATTTTATTTTTATTTTAACACCCCCAACCCCAGTTGAACCCAGTGACAACCGGAGAAATGGTTCAACCATGGTTAATTCCTCTTTAGTACTATGGAACATAACCTCCGTTTATGTTAAGTTGTGTTTTTATATTTTTAAGAATATTATATGTTTAGTTCCGTATGGTTTATAATTGATTTCTATTTTCAATTCTTATATTTTTTATATTTTTTTAATTCGATTAATCGTGAGTAGCTGTCCCTCGAAATTGTAAAATACACACTTCGCACCTAATACACCCAAATACACATTTGACCACAGGTCTATACATCATCCACTCGTAATTCGATTTGTACCGACAACAGTCAATAAAAATGCATGTATGCACATTATATATACTATATATATACAAACCTCATACTCAAATCATTGAATATCACAATAAAACTATTTCATTACGTAAATGCCAACTATGCGATTTAGTCGTAATCAATTTTTGCATTCATGCATTCATGCATTTATACAGTTAATTTAACAATCCTATCAGCTAAATCTGTCTCTCGAAATTATCAGCTACACCCTTTATACCTAGTACACAAAAATACACACTAGACCATAGGTCTATACATCATCCATTACGTAATTCTATTTTTTACCTACAATAGTCAATAAAAATTAGCTTATAGATTGTGCGATTTACGTTTTTCCATTTTTACTACTCTATTCATTATGTACGTAATTTTTCCCACAGAAAAATAAAATTTTGTAAAAAAAAAAAAAAAATTTAACAATATCATTGTTTTCTAACTTAATTGGTTGTCTAAATTAATGTATTAATCCTATTAAATGTTTGTTTAAACTAAAGTATTAATCTTTGATTTTTTTATATTCTGTAAGCAAGTGTCATAAAAAAAAAAAAAAAAAAAATTGGATACTCTGCATTGTACTCGACCACGCGAAATCGTTCTGTATAAAATTTGCATTGTAACTAATGGTACCCTGTTAGGATGCTATTTTCTCATTTGTATTGTATTAATGGTACCCTATTAAATTATTGTATAAATATCATTTTAAAAGGGGAGAGTACTGTAAAAAGTGAACAATGAACAATTCCTACACCATCGTTATATGGATTCATTGTCTTCATGCAGAACTTATGTTCGTATAGTTTTATGTTGAATGTTCATTTTTACATAAGAAACCAAAATCGCCTAAGCGAGTTTTTGGGTAGAATTTCGATTTATACTTCTTTATTCATTACTGTATTTCCCTAATTCATCTTAATTCATGTTCTTTTTTGACCGCTATCCTTTATTCATCTACCTATTGTCTACTTATGCCCTATCAACTTATCAGTCTATTTTTACTCGTGTTAATCTATGAAACGCAAAACTTTTGCCTTCGTTCTAAAACGCAAAAATACGTTCTCGTATTATTTTTTTCATTTTTATTTTTAATTATTTGACCTCCCGAGATGAACTCGAAAATGCTGAGGGTAAGTGATCGAATTTCGCGAACTTGCAGATTCGAACGCTCAAAGATTAAAATACCTCCTCTCGCTTTGATTTCAAATTTATAATATTATAATGCGTTATGTTATATCATGTGTGTCATGTCTCATGTACTTGTGTTGTACTAATAACCATATAATCTAACCATATAATCTAACCATGGTAAACGATGTAATGTACTTCAATGAAATTATAATTAACTGTAATATTTTAATTTAATATAATGTAATGTACTTTAATGAAACTGTACTTAATGATGTAATGTACTAAATAACGTAGTCAATGTACTTTAATGAAATTGTAGTTAACGATAATAAATGAATTGATAATTATAATCAAAGTTACAGTAGACCAAAATTACAATGTACTCAATGTCCGACCCGACATTATGTCGCCATAAGGAATGTCGAATCGGCAATACTGTTGTTATGTATTTTTATTATTATTTTTCCGTTGTGATAAATTTTGATGTGCTTTCTACTTTGCCAAATAATTGATGACCTGTTGTTTTTTAAAATCTCATAATCATTTTTTTAGATTTAGCTGAATAATGAGTCCTGAGTAACTTTTGCCATGTCATGTTTTGTATACATTCTTTCCTCATTATAAATGTTGAAGTCATGTCTTGCCTAAGCATTTAATTGTAAATCTTAAACCTTTAATTTTTACTCGTATGCATATTTTAGTGTAAAGATGCATAGTTCAATTTCCACTTTTAGTTAACTTGGCAGATCATGATAACATCAGATCTGAAAATACGCAGTTTAAGATAAAAATATGTCTTCATCTTCAAATATCTTGTTTATTCGTTTAAACCTTACACAGCTAAAAGATTTACTTTATTTTCAAATATTGTGCAAAAATAATACAGCCTCTTCAACATTTAATAATGATGATGTTAGTAGAATTGGGGTATATAAAGCCCACCAATTTCTTCCATGTTTGTTCTGATACCAACTACGAGGCTGAGCATTACCTGTAACAGTTTAGAAGTAAAACACAGTAGAACAAGTCTTTATCTTCTCCTTCGAGCCGTGCTCTCTTCAGAAAACTTAGTCATTAGAATCTCCCAATAAGCTACAAGAAGAATCGGAGAGAAACCTCAAAGAATTTAATAAGCCTCTCAGAATCCTCCAAGCCACTAAAGAAGAACTCGGAGTAGTATAGAAGAAACTACTGCAAGTAACAGATCCGTTGCTGCCTCCTAACCAGAACCCCCGTCGACTTCGAACCAACCCAGGGCCATAGACGGAGGGGTTAACATATATATATATATTTATATATAATATATATATATATTTATATATAATATATATATATATTTTATATATAATATATATATATATATATTTATATATAATATATATATATATTATATATAATATATATATATATATATATATATATATATATATTATATATATTTATATATATATATATATATATATTTATTTATATATATATATATATATATATGTATTTATATATATTTATATATATATATATACATAAAATATATATATATATATATATATACACACATATATATATATATAAACATATTATATATATATATATAAACATATAATATATATATATATATATATATATATATATACATATATATATATATATATATACATAATATATATATATATATATATATTTATATATATATATAATATATAATATATATATATATACATAATATATATATATATATATATATATATACGGTATACATATCTATATATATAATATAATATATACGGTATACATATATATATATATATATGTAGGAGAATTACAACTTCTGACTATCGTGGCTCCGTAGTGTAGTGGTTAGCACGTCTGATCCGCAATCGGAAGATCCTGGGTTCGTTTCCCGGCGGGTGCCTTATTTTTCATTTGTTTGTTATTTCTCTTCCTCGTGTGCAGAACACTCCTCTATACTTACGTCGTTTCTATACGTTAATATACTGCGCGGTCATTGCAGTTAAATGTATATATATATATATATATATATATATATATATATATATATATATATATATATATATATAGTATATATATATATATATATATTGTAAAGTTGACAAGTAGAAGGTTCGAGAGAACAGTTGCCAGAAACTTTTTTACGCACAGAATAGTAAATAGGTGGAATCGTTTGCCGGTAGAAGTAATTAGTAGACGTCTATAAACATTTTTAAAAATCGATTAGACGCATATGTTGATAGATTGGGTATAGTTTAAGGTAGTAAAATTAAGGCTTTGCGGTGATAGATCCCATAGCTCAACACAAGTGTTGTGGGATATATGGAGGCAGCATCTTGGGTTAGGAGATACTCTCTGTCCTTACACACCCCATTTAAAGAGATTCCTCTGCCGAGCGGTGCCCCCCATAGTACTGTGCGGTATTTAAAAACTCATGATCTTCATTGCCCTACAAACACCTTTAAATGGGAGACCCAAAATGGGTGCACACACATTTCTACTTTACTGTACAGTCTTTACAGCCACACCTACACTTTTCCTCCTAAGTATGTATATTGTAATGTATATAGTTGTAAATTTTGACTTGGTCCGCAATCAATATGGACCGTCACTTATTTTTCGTTGGCAAGATATTAGTATTGATGGATACCGTAATGAAATTGACTGGATTCTTTGGATCTGATGTATTTGCATGTCGGTTATAAATAGATATAGAGTGTAACATATTTGTGGATGGTAGTCTATTATGACTTGATCCTCTGGATCCAGATACTATCTTTAGTTTTAAATCGATAATTAATTAGTTTTAAATCGATAATTCATTAGTTTTAAATTGATAATTATTTAGTTTTGCAAAAATTGGTCGTTGCCAATGTACAGTCAATTTCTTATGTTCTTGTGGTTCGGAACC
>JAJOZX010016709.1:0-25000 GCA_023014485.1 Bathynomus jamesi | reverse complement strand
TAATATATATATATATATATATATATAATGAGAATGAACTCAGAATGGTTCCCTGAGTTTTTTAGGATACACACAGACCGAGCATGGAACATGGAACTCTTCTGGGATAATTAAATTCACTATAGTCCGAATAAGTGATGGTAAATGACAAATACCATAGTTTTTCTTTTTCATGATGCAAGCCCAACGTGGGCAACGGGTCTCTCGCAAAGAGGTCCCATAAATATAGCTTCCCTCACCAGCTATCTGCATAGCAGACAGGATCCAGCTTTAGGACATGGATCTAGGGTTTAAAGCAGCCTAGCCCCACTACATTTAGAACCTCAATATAAGTAAAAGACTTGTTGCATTCACGTCGGATTGAATAAATCAAAGAAAAAGGGGTAACTATTATATTTTTAGCCAAAACCAAAACTTAAACCTCAACTGGCAGAATTGAGCGTCCACTTTTCAAGGCACATAACATGTCCGTTTCATGATGGGAATGAACTCAGAATGGTTCCCTGAGTTTTTTATGATACACACAGACCGTGCATGGAACAAGGAACTCTTCTGGGATAATTAAATCCACTATAGTCCGAATAAGTAATGGTAAATGACAAATACCATAGTTTTTCTTTTTCATGATGCAAGCCCAACGTGGGCAACGGGTCTCTCGCAAAGAGGTCCCATAAATATAGCTTCCCTCACCAGCTATCTGCAAAGCAGACAGGATCCAGCTTTGGGAGATGGATCTTTATAACTATGGTATTTGTCATTTACCATTACTTATTCGGACTATAGTGGATTTAATTATCCCAGAAGAGTTCCTTGTTCAATGCACGGTCTGTGTGTATCATATATAGTATATATGTATAATATATATATAATATTATATATATTATATATATAATATATATATATATATATATATAATATATATATATATATATTAATATATATATATACAGGGGCTGGACAAAATAATATGAACACCTTGATAAATGGCGGTTTTTATTCTTAGTATGGAGTTGGTCCTCCTTTAGTGGCAATAACAGCTGCAATGCGTCGGGGAATTGATTCATACAGCTTTTGGACAGTGGCTAGAGGAATCCTGAGCAATTCTTCGAGCAAAGCCTGCTCCAGTTCCTCCAAAGACGCCGGCGGTGGGAATCGGCTTCTGACCTGCTGCTCCAACTGACACCACAGATGCTCGATAATGTTAAGATCCGGGGATTGTGGAGGCCAATCCAAGCGTTCTACTTCACTAACATGCTCTTCAAACCAGTTTTTAACGACCCCAGCGGTGTGGATTGGTGCATTATCATCCTGGAAGACGGCGCCGCCATTGGGAAACAGCGTTTGGACCATGGGATGGACCTGGTCAGCCAATATTGACAGATAGACCTGGGCGTTAACCCTACCATGCAGTACTACAGCTGGGCCAAGAGTATTCCACGATATTGCTGCCCAAACCATCACAGATCCGCCTCCATGCTTAACGGTTGAAGTCAGGCAGTCGGGGTCATAAACATCTTTAGGCTGTCTCCAGACGTAAACTCGACCGGAACATGGAAATAGCGTAAAGGAGTGTTAGTTTTCGTCGTCGTCGTCGTTGGGCCTAGGCAAGCTACGGCTTGGGACCGTAGCGCATCTATCCGGTATAGGTTAACCTGGATGATGTAGCCATAAGCACTGCCGCTGGTTAAGTGCCAACCAGTGATTATCTCACTAGCCGTATTGAGTCCGTTAGGCGAAACTGCGACAGTACCAAGGATGGAAAATATAACCCTTGGATTTCTATTATTTATTTGCAAAATGGACATGGTATTAGATTAAAATAATTATTTTAATATAAATAATTAACTGACAATTGTGATATATAATTAATTATGTTTACATACAATAAAATAATACAGTATACATAAAATTAGTATTAATGTGGTTTACAATTGAATTATGATGGGTAACTAATTTAAAATGAATTTATAGCTATTCCGAAATTCAAGACGGTAAAATTAACATTTATCTTGAAACTAAAATAAGAGTATTCACTACACACTCCCCCACCAGAGAGGAAGTTCAAAGAGTTCCGAACGACACAGATTTCCCCTGGACCTTTTTGGTAGCTACATGTACCTCGCTTAAGGTTGATTCCAAAAACGCAGGCTTAAGACGATCGATAGAAACCTTGTCGACCTTGGAACCGCGCTGGATGAGAAATGATTTGCGCGTACGTCGGAGAACTTCATAGGGCCCGTCATATGGACATTGGAGAAGCCGTTTTGGGACAGTTACACGAACGAAAACGTGGGTGCAAGACTGGAGGGCTGGGGAAACAAAGATGTTCTGTTGGCTAGTCAATCGAGGGGGAACAGGCTGAAGGGACTGCATGTGAGAGGAAAGTGTTTGAGCGAATTCCGTAGGATCACATGACTTATCCCCTGCAGTGAAGTAGCCACCTGGTAGCCGCAGTGTTGTTCCATAGACTAGTTCAGCCGCTGTAGTCTTCAGATCACTCTTAAATGCAGAGCGAATACCAAGCAACACGAGTAGAAGCTTATCCATCCAATGGGAGTCTTCGTGACACATAAGGGATGACTTCAGCTGGCGATGGAAGCGTTCGACGAGGCCGTTAGCTTGCGGATGATACGCACAGGTATGCGCATGTACTGTACCCAACAAGCTGGTAAACTTCTTCCAAAGCGAAGACTCAAATTGGCGACCTTGGTCAGTGATGACTTTTGTCGGCAATCCAAATCTTGATACCCATCCATGAAGAAAGGCTCTTGCAACAGTGTCCGCTTGGATATCAGGAAGTGGGATGGCTTCAGGCCATCTGGAAAAGCGGTCGAGACAGGTGAGCAGATAACGTTGGCCTTGAATCACTGGAAGAGGGCCAACAATGTCTACATGAATTACCTCAAATCGCTGGGATGGGGGCGGAAATGCGTCAAAGGGGGACTTGGTGTGCCTTTGGACTTTGGCACGCTGGCAGGCAAGGCACGTTTTGGTCCAATGTTTGACATCCTTCCGCATCGAGGGCCAAACAAAGCGAGAGGTAACCAGGTGTTGCGAAGCAGGGATACCAGGATGGGAGGGCTTATGAAGATCCGTGAAGACTGCTTGTCTGTGACATGGAGGGACATAAGGGCGAATAGCAGCTGTTGATACGTCGCAATAGAGGGGCACAGACATCCTGGCATACTCATTTTCTTGAGGGAAAGTGAGTGAGTGGAGTCTTCTCTGAGCAGGTCTTGTAGTTCCGTATCCTTATCTTGATCCTGTGCAATAGCATTCCACAGTGTAGAGCTGAGGGTAACAGAAGTAATCTCTATTCTTGAAAGTGCATCCGCTGGAGTGTTCAAGACACCTTTGATGTGGCGGATATCTGTGGTAAATTGCGAGATATAATCGAGTTGCCTGATGACTCTGGGAGAGTGGTTACAGCTGTTTTTATTGAAGACAGTGACCAAAGGTTTGTGGTCGGTAAAAACACAAAACTCTCGGCCTTCAAGGAAATGTTGAAAATGCTTCACGTTTAAGTAAATAGCAAGAAGTTCACGTCCGAAAGCACTATAACGCGTTTGGGCTGGCTGCAGCTTTTTCGAGTAAAACGCGACGGGTGCTTGTTGACCGTTAATGGTTTGTTCCAACACCCCACCGATCGCAACATCTGATGCATCGACCGTCAGAGTTAGGGGGACATCACTGATAGGAAATGACAGAGACAATGCACTATTGATAGCATTTTTGGCATTGTCGAACGCCTGTAAACTATCGCTACACCATACCAATTTCGTTACCTTGCGTTTGTGTGTGATCATAGCGTGTAGAGGAGCAAGAACACTGGCACAGTTTTTAATGAACTTGTGGTAATAATTTACCAAACCTAGAAACCGACGTAACTCACGCTGATTATTTGGCATAGGGTAATTTTTTATCACTTCACACTTGTCCTGAAGGGGGGTAATTCCGTGCTGCGAAATCGTGTGACCAAGAAATTCCAAGGTTGGCTGTGCAAACACACACTTAGATGCATTAATAGTAACACCGTATTGTTCTAAGCGTTGAAAGAGGAGTGAAAGATGTTCCTTATGTTCCTCTTCCGTTGAGCTGGCCACAAGCAAATCATCGATGTAGGCATAAACAAAGTCGAAGCCTCTGGTGACCTCATCTATAAACCTCTGAAAGGTTTGCGCAGCATTCCGTAGCCCGAACGGCATCTTCACAAATTCGAATAACCCAAATGGTGTACAAACTGCAGTCTTGGGAATATCCGAAGGCTCTACGGGAATGTGGTGGAAAGCCTTAACGAGGTCTATTTTACTGAAGATAGATTTGCCGTGGAGAAGAGAAGTAAAGTCTTGGACATTTGGTACCGGATATCGGTCCGGGATGTTTGTCGAATTCAAAAACCGGTAATCCCCACATGGTCTCCAGTCTCCTGACTTCTTCTGGACCAGGTGTAGGGGAGAGGACCAACTGCTTTTGGAAGGTCTTATTATCCCAAGATCTATCATAAGCTGGAATTCCGATTTGGCAGCTTTCAGTTTGTCCGGGGCAAGACGTCTGGGTTTTGCAAACACAGGGGGACCTTTTGTTGTAATGTGATGGGTAATGGTGTGCTTAATGGTATCACCCATCTGCATCGGTTGAAGAATTCCTGGATATCGCTGGAAAAGGCACTGGTACATGGAATTAGGGGGAACGAGGGAAAGTGCAGAGTTCGAGGCGTCCGGAAGGGCAACCTGTTTGGCAAGAACAGAAAGCAGTGTGGCCTGGTCGCATAAGCGTCGCTTGTCAAGATCCACCAGGAGTTTGAAATGCTGGAGGAAGTCAGCGCCGATTATGGGATGCTGCACTTGAGCACAGATGAAAATCCACTTGAAGGATCGGTGAAGGCCCAAGTTTAGTTCACGCGACTGAGTACCGTACGTGGGTATGCGTGAACCGTTAGCAGCGTATAGAGGCGGAGATTCCGAGTGCGTATGACCAGATTTTTGAAGGAATACACTGACTGACGCTCTGGTATCGACCAAGAAATTGACACCAGAGTTCCTGTCCTTTATGAATAACAGGTTGGCAGTGCGAGTACTAGACGCCATTAGGACTCGCTGCTGGGGTTTTCCGACGAAAAATTGCAAGGGGAGATGCACTTCCTAGCCTTCTTTCCAAATTTAGAGTGGTAGAAGCAGATCTTCCCGGAACTCGAACGATGCCTCTTCGTAAATCTTGACCGAGAATGGCTTCTTTGCCGTTGATTTTGTAGCAGAGAACAAACGTGGTTGAGTTGTTGACTTAACTCTTTCAACTCCAGTTCCGATTGTGTGTTCACGTTGTTGACCGGAGCTGTGTCAATCTCCACTACTTTGTCGGCAGTTTCTGCTAGTTTATCAACTGGAGTAGCAGGATCCATAGTGGCCAAGACACGCTGAGCTGATGGAGGAAGTTTCTGCAAGAACAACTGTCTAAAGATGTCCTTATCGAAGGTTTGTGCGCGTTCGCCTAGAGCGCACTGTATAGCCCTCAGCATTTGAGTGGGCTTACGGTCTCCAAGTTGTTCTTTTGAGATTAACTGATGTAGTTTCTCACGCTCGGAGACAGTGGTGCGGCACAGGATGGCAGACTTCAGATCGTTGTATGGGTCCTCACTCGTGGAAGTAGACACGATGACGTCACGGACTTCAGAGATGATGCTCGCTGGTAGAGAGGACAAAACATGATCGTATTTTGTCCTGCTAGCGGTGATCCTTCCCAAGTTGAATTGTGATTCCACTTGGTGGAACCAAATAATGGATCACCCGGCCAGAAGACGGGGAGCTTTACGCTCAAGTGGGAGATGGCACCAGCGTCGTCAGGCATCTTCTCCTATGCTTGCTGACGTACAAGCAAGACGACAAGTTACCAACGAAGGAGTGGAGGTTGAGACGAGCGCAGGCACAGAGCGCACGGGCAGGGGTGAGGGGCAGAGGGCACGAGCGACGTTACAGTCTGGTCCTAGTCGCTCGGGTGAAGGGGGTGATGGGCACGAACGACGTTACAGTCTAGTCCTAGTCGTTCGGGTAAAAAGGGGGGAATCCAACTCCGGGGTGACCAATTGTTGGTTTTCGTCGTCGTCGTCGTTGGGCCTAGGCAAGCTACGGCTTGGGACCGTAGCGCATCTATCCGGTATAGGTTAACCTGGATGATGTAGCCATAAGCACTGCCGCTGGTTAAGTGCCAACCAGTGATTATCTCACTAGCCGTATTGAGTCCGTTAGGCGAAACTGCGACAGTACCAAGGCTGGAAAATATAACCCTTGGATTTCTATTATTTATTTGCAAAATGGACATGGTATTAGATTAAAATAATTATTTTAATATAAATAATTAACTGACAATTGTGATATATAATTAATTATGTTTACATACAATAAAATAATACAGTATACATAAAATTAGTATTAATGTGGTTTACAATTGAATTATGATGGGTAACTAATTTAAAATGAATTTATAGCTATTCCGAAATTCAAGACGGTAAAATTAACATTTATCTTGAAACTAAAATAAGAGTATTCACTACAGGAGGATTCGTCGGAGTAGACTACATTCTTCCACCGGTCCATTGACCAATTCTTATGGTCATTACACCATTTTCTGCGCCGCTCAATGTTGATGTGCGAAAGGAAGGGTTTGGCAATTGCAGCCCTCCCATGGTATCCAGCTCCATGGAGCTCGCGACGTACAGTTCTGGTCGATACCGGGCTTGCAAGATGCTGGTTAAGCTCTGCAGTCACTTTTGGAGCTGTGGTCTTATGGTTCTTTGTCACAATGCGCTTTAGCACCCGGCGGTCTCGATCACACAGCTTCTTCTTGCGTCCACTATTGCATTTGTCGGTGCTTGTCTTTCCATGGTTTTGGTATGCAGACATGACCATAGAGACAGTTCCTCTGGATACATTGAACATCTGAGCGGTTTTCGTCACCGATGCACCAGCCATCCGCGCTCCGACAGTTTGCCCTCTTTGGAAGTCTGACAGGTCTTTCATAACTGCTAATTCATAATTCACTCAGATCTGTAAAAACAACGTGAGGGTTATAACATGACGTATACACTCTCTGTAACGCATTTAAATAGGTTTGCCAGTCATTTGACCGTTTACTTTGTGTCTGAGCAGTCCGTAAAGATAACCGGTGAAATCGGCGGGTGTTCATATTATTTTGTCCAACCCCTGTATATACAGGGTCCGCAAAAAAAAAAGGAGCATGACGAAAATGTTTACTGTACATTTATTTTTACACATAATGACAAATAACTTATTTTAGGCAAATAAGCAACAAATAAACTAAGTTAGTACCAAATTTCATGTCAATACGTCAAAAATTAAAGAAAATATAAAAGTTTTACTACAACATGTCATATAATTTTACAATTTCCAAAGAAAACGAAATTATAAGACTAAAAAAATTGTTCGATATGTTTGCCAGAAACCTCTACAACCCTTCGTAATCTGGGCCTAAATTGATCTATAGCTTTATCTACTTGATCTTGGATAATTTTTTCCCATTTTTGTACGATAACTTCTTTCAAATGTTCGACATTTCGGATCTTATGCTTGTACACTTTCTCAGCCAACATTTCCCATATTCCGTAGTCTACGGGATTCAAATCTGGACTATTAGGGGGCCAATCTTTTGGGTAAAGCAATTCAGGAACATTATTTTCTAAAAATTCAATAGTTGACTTAGCGGTATGCGCCCGAGCGCCATCCTGTTGGAATAAGAAGTAACCATTATTCGCCAATCGTCTCATTTCGGGCAGCATTTGTTCCAACAAAGTTTCAGTGTAATAGCGGGCGTCTACTTTGATGTTTGGCTCTACGAAAAAAACAGATGTCTTGCCTAGTTTAGACACACCGACCCATACCATTACGCTGGCAGAAAAATGATTACGGGTAGCATAAAGTCTATCATCTGGTATTTCATTTTTACAATTAACTCTTGAATACACTCTGTCATTTTGGGAATTTCGCGGTGGTTCTACCGTAAACTTCTTTTCGTCAGTAAAAAAGCCGAGGTCTACTTTTTTGGGAGTGATATTTCTTAACATGCGTTCAGAACAAACAACTCTTTTCTGTTCGTTAACTTCAGTTAATTTCTGCCCGTGTATCCGTTTATAAGGTTTTATTCAAGGTCGTTTTTAATAATGTTTCTGACTCTACTTTCGGATATGCTCAACTCATTAGCAATTCTTGACGGTGTCACGTGAGTCCCTGGTCTGCCTTCTTGACTACAAATTCTTAGTTCCACATCTCTGATGTTTTCTTCGGTTCGAACTGATCTTGGCCTCCCACTTCCTTGTTTCCTTTCAGTACTTTCAGTTTCGTCAATTTTTCTTAACAGCTTGTCCAAACCTTCTTTCGACCATGGTTTATTCGGAAACTCTTGTAATAATTTTATTGCGCCATAATTTTTATCAAGTCTATAATGTTTTATTAATATTTTATCTTCTTTAGAAAAGGGCATATTATCATTTTTATTGATTAAAATTATTTAGGCATCTGAAAAAATAATTTAAAATGAGAAAAACATTAAATTTTTACGCGGAAATTCACTTTTTTAGTCATTGCACGTTTGTGGCCATAAAATCTTTATTTTATGACCGATTTTGATGAAATTTATTTTATACAACTCTGGGCTCTTTTATCTTTAGCTAGATATATAACATTTAAGGGTCCGGCAAAAAATGCGGGCGTGAGAGCAATTTTCGTCATGTTCCTTTTTTTTTTGCGGACCCTGTATATATATTATATATATATATATATATAATATATATATATTATATATTATATATATATATATATATATATATATATATATAATATATATGTTTCGATGTGCTGCTTCATGGTCCGGCACCAGAATCGGGCGGCTGGTCGTTCAGCAAGGATCAAGCATTCCACTCGGTCTTTCAGGATTGATCCTGAGAGATTCTGCCGCCGGACCATGGAGCAGCACATCGAAACAATCCTTTGAAATCTTGAGTACGACACTGACTTTTTCGAGTCTCTCCTCACCTCCTACCCTTGCCGACTTGAAGCCTTCCTCCAAGCACAAGAATGTAACACCAACTATTGAGTGGTTTTGTTTAGACGTAGAATTGTTTAGCCGTACCTCTATTAGTTTCATCTGTGCAGCTGGGGGTGGGCAATCATTGTTTGCCACCCTTTATATATATATATGAGAAGTCACTCTTTGTAAAATTCAATAAATTTTACAAACAGTGACTTCTCAAACAATTCATCAGACATTCTGGGAAAAGATCACTGACTGAGTCTATGATAAAGTATCGCGTTAGACATTCATTTGTGTCGTATCTTTCGATACGATACAAATAATAAAATATGTATCGCGATACGATACAAGATACGGAAAATGTATCCCGATACTACGCTACCCTCTCTCTCTCTCTCTCTCTCTCTCTCTCTCTCTCTCTCTCTATATATATATATATATATATATATATATTGGGTAAACTTTTACAAGTGTACATTGTAGTCTTTGTAAATCAAAACTATGTTTTTCTGATGGTTTTTGATGAGGTTTGAACGAAGGTTAATTTCGTTCAAACAACATCAAAAACAATCGGAAAAACAGTTTTAATATATAATCTAACCTAACCTAACGTAACCTAAAATTCCAAAATTCCTCAAAAGCCTGTAATGTACTCTTGTAAAAAAATACCATATATTGTCTTGTGAACAACCCAACCTTTTTTCTTTTTTTCTTTTTGGCCGAACATGTTATCCATTAATATATATATATATATATATATATATATATATATATATATATATATATGTGTGTGTGTGTGTTCCTGTCTAAACGAGCCATTTACGCCTTCTAAGCTACATTATGCAAACAGGCTGATTAAGAGTTCTAATCCAACTGAGGCTGTTAAGAGCGTCAGTATACGACGAGATATGCCTGCGAAAAGTTCTCTTCCTCTCCTCTCTTCTCTCTTAGGCTACCTTCCTAAGTCAGGTTAGTCTTGGCGGAAGGTCATTCCCCCAGACCAACCCCCTCTCCCCCTTCATGCAGCGTGTCAGCTAAACCCCTCCCTCTTGCTTGCATAACCTCTCCCCCATGGGTGCCAATCCCCCTCCCCTTTGCACAAATTGATCAATATTGTATTGCAATTTGCACTCTAACATTTTGCGGGCATACTACTTAGGTTGTCTAACTTAGAGATTGATCCTTGGGTAACCTACTGTATAGCAAGAGGCTAAGGTCTAAGGATAGGCTCAGGGTCACAGGCTGGTTCTTAATCTTAAAGAGAATTTATTAGCCAAGGCCTAGTCAAATAAATTAAATTAATACATGAAAGCTACCTAGAAGACCAATGCCTACATGGAATAACTGCCCAAATGCAATAATTGTTTTCTCTTCTTTTCGAGATAGCCTATAAATGGGAACACGAAACAAATTGTTTCACAATTTCAAAATATTTTTAACCACAATGCGCATGCGTCTTGGCTGAAAGAATAGAAAACTAACTTGTTATAAAATGAAATGTTTAATTTCTACGCCTTTATATATCTGAAACATTTAACCACCGTTTTCAAATATTTGAAATATGTAGTAACATTTCGAAATAGTTATTATTCATTTCTGAAAGCCAAGTTCATTATGAGATGAAGAGTAGACGTTTCATATATATAACCAAACGTCTAGTACCATTTAGAGTGTACCCAAACTTGAATACTGATGTCTTGACGTCCCCATACAAAAAGAAGAACTAAATAAGCTAAAAGAAATCTAAAGAAATTTCACAGCCAAGACTTATGGCTGCAAATAACTCAGCTATTGGAAAAGGCTAAATAAATTAAATCAATATTCGCTGGAAAGAAGAAGAGAGGGATACACTAATTTACATATGGAAAATGACCGAAAAACTGGTACCAAATCTCAAACTAAACCCAGTATCCATCACTGGAAAGTAGGAAAAGTAGAATGTGTATTATGTAGTGTACCCAAACTAAAGACCCAACAAGGGACACCCTCAACACCAGGGATTCTTCTAAGACAATTTTGGTGGGTGGGTTAAAATAGTTTTTTTTTGGGTATTTGTATTTGATTACAAATAACACAAAAGTTGGGTGTGCAGTTGCCCAGGTACAGAAAGATTTCACCCACCTACTAAAATAAAATAAGAGCATATATAGGAGTATACTGTATATAACCATATAAGTATAGTATATGTATCAACATATACTCTACATTTGATTTGATTGTGTTATTGGTGATCAAATACAAATTAAAAAACCTACTGAAAGAAAATAGCTTGGTTGTCAGGGGGCCGACACTTTTTAACCAGCTTCCGAAAGACCTCAGGAACATCACAGGTGTCAAAATTGAAATCTTCGAAAGAAGTCTAGATGTCTGGCTCAGAACGGACACAGATGAGCTGGGTGTGCTTCACTATGTGCGATGGAGATCGCAAGAGAGCAACTCGCTTCTCCATCAGTCCAAGTCTATAGGTGGGGCTACCAACTTGAACTTCGTGTGAAGAGAGACCAACCCACAGAACTTCTACCAGATGCACCAGATATATATATAGGGTGAGTCAAAAGTCTGGAAACATAGGGGGGGGGAAATATATATATATAAAATTTGGATTAACAGAATAAGAATTCGTGTAATCTTTGAAAGATATGTTCAGAAATTAGTGGAAGTGAAAATTGAGGAAAGTGTGCCAAGTTGATTTGGACACTTTGTTTACAAAAATAAAAGAAGAGAGGAAGGCCGACAAGATGGATGGACATGGTGAATGATTGTATAAATAAGCATGGATTGGTAGCTTCAAGTAGGTTGGAATGGAGAATGTTTGTCGGAAGTATGTAAACTTTTTTCATGCAGGAAAGAGAGGGACTCTCTATTTCTGACAATGGCCTGGAAGCGCTAGCGCGCATGGCGTATGGAGCACAAGTGTGCAATTTAGCCATGTTTGAGGGGACGCTGGGGATCTTCTCGGTTTCATTCACTCGTGATATAAAAAAAATATTTAGGTAATTTTATGTTCATAATTCAATTTTGCCCATTCTTAAGTGCGGAAATTAACCAAAACTAAGGTATACGGGGCTCCAATAAACCTTAGCCTCCCCGCCCATAGCCTAAACCATTGGAGATACAGTAAAACTAAACATACCTTACAAAAGATAATTTAATCCTGCATTTAATGAGAAACAAATAAAACTTTGTGTTCCCGCCATTGGCTTCCAAGACAGCCTGAATTCGCTTTGGATAGCTTGCCAAAAGTGACGTGAATAGATCTTGATCGTTACGCAAATTTGCTAAAACAGTTTCAATGTGTTGCGTCATTGTATCTTTCGAAAATCGATTTGCTGCAGGTTCTTGAAACAAGAGACATTCAACCTTCTCCTCTATAACTGATCCAATGTGTTCACAGACGTTCAAGTCAGGAGAATTTCCTGGCCATTCTTCATTTCCAAAGAAATCGATCTCATGGTTCCGCAACAACTGTTGAGTGGCTAATGCCTTAAAGCAGGGGGCCTTATCGTGCAGAAGTGTGACCTGATCGACATCCATAACATTGTTTGGGTTTCTTAGAAAAGGAATGACATGCTGGGATAGAATAATATCACGAAAATACTGTCCATCCCAACTCTGACCATTTGGCTTCAGCACCCACATGAGCTTCTTTGCAGTGAACAAAACAAACACACCAACACAGTCTGGACTTTTTAATAATTCGCGATAATGTTCATTGTCATCGATTTCATCTGGTGTTGTGGCCCACACTCGATCATTATGGTAGTTAGGCCGACGTGTTACGTAAACAAAAAATTCATCGGAGACAGCTAAATGCATGAAATCATCCACATCCCAATCTTCAAGATAATGGGCAAACCACATTCTGTCATCGATGTTAAGTTGAATTTTTCTTGGCTTTGGAAGTTCATACCAAGGCTTTAAACCTTGCCTATGACGGTACAGTCGAATTATCTCACCACTAACGATATTTCCTCTCAACACTTCGATCTCTCTAGAAAGTTTAGCACAGCTGTTTTTCCCCTTACGCGTACCGCTTTCAATGATGTCCTTTGTTTCCTGAGAGAGTGGCAAATTTGGGCGCCCAGATTTGGTTGTATCCATTTCACATTCATCCAAAGTTTTATTCCAATTTCTTTTGACGAAGTCCTCACTTCTTCGCAACTTTTTGGCAACCCATGAACGTGTTATAAAGGTGGCTCCAGCATCACGAGCTTCCCGAAATGTTCTTGCTCGTATGCGATCTATCACACGTTGCCTCTCCGAATCACCAATTAATTGAGAAGCCATTATATTATCACTTTATCAGCTAGAGTAATTTTAATACCTGCAATAAATAAAGAATTTTATATATTTTTATAATCACTAAAAACTATTTCGATATAATAAACATGTAAGCTGCAAATGGGGGGTCTAAGGTTTTTTGGAACCCCTTATAAACCCTAAACTAACTGAAATAGTAAGTAAATTATACTAATTATTGTTTCGAAAGTTTACAATACCCTTTTCACAAGCTACTTGGCCTGGGCTCATTCACGTTAAGCAGTTAAGTTATCGGTTGACTTACATTAAAGATAGATGAAGAATTTATTTTAATAAAGTTGCACAATAGACTGCAAACAGAAGACTATGCGGACCTTTTCCAGTTTGTGTACCGTTTTTCATATAATTTATTTTTGAGAATATTTTTGTTAAAACTAACGAAAATATCACGACTTAACCTAACCAATTATCAAGAGCGTACAGTTGATCTATTAGTAAATAGTAAATACTATTCCAGAAGCAAACAATGTTATAATTAATAATAGATCAACTGTACGCCCTTGCTAATTGGTTAGGTTAAGTCGTGATATTTTCGTTAGTTTTAACAAAAATATTCTCAAAAATAAATTATATGAAAAACGGTACACAAACTGGAAAAGGTCCGACTATGCAGTACATTTGTTACAGGAGTGGAACATAACAGGAATGTCGTAGAAAACATAAAATGGTGATCAAAATCGTACACAATAATTGCGTATGGAGGTGTCTAAAAAGTGGCTGTAATAAAACAGTTTCGGTGCGCAGTGGAACATAATTCGAAGACAGCCATATTTCATTATCTAAAATTATTGTTTATTTATTGTTGGGCAAAAGAATACACCAACATAAAATTTTGTGATCATGAACTCGGAATTAAAACTGACGCAGCAACAGAGTAAAATAACTATTTAAGAGAGGCAAGTTGCACTATCCTAACCTAACCTGAATTAATCTAACCTAACCTAAATTAATGTAACCTAACCTAACCGTATGATATGATATCGTATGAGAAACGTATGATATTTGTGGAAGGTATTGCGTTCATTTAGGCTATAGGAGTATATAAATTACGAAGCTATTGAAGAATAGGGACCCAAGCCTTCTTTAGTTAGGCTTATAAGGCTAACTAACGAAAATATCACGACCTAACCTAACTAATCGTTAGGTTAACTGTACGCCCTTGACGATTGGTTAGGTTAGGTCATGATATTTTCGTTAGTTAGCCTTATAAAGCTAACTAAAGAAGGCTGGGGTCCCTATTCTTCAATAGCTCCTAAATTACTCTCTATTTTAGTTACGTTACGTTTATGAAAATGAAAATGAAAATGAAAATGAAAAGGTTTATTGGCAGACTATAGTCCATATGACAAATATTACACTGGCCAACAAAAAAAACATTTTTTTGCTGCTGATTTAATTCTAAGACCTGTTTCTGGATAATATTAATGTGCTGATTTCAAAAATCACCTTAGATTTTGTCCATCACATCAGGTTTTCGTGCAATGCAATATGCCTATTTTGGGTGATCCATGAAGGGCGCTTATCAAAATTGATGATTTTTGAGACCTGTTAACAGCTGTTTTGCTGTTAAAATTTTATCTGTGGATAAGAAAACTGATGAAAGATCCGCAGTTCAGTAACTCAATGACCGAAACGGAGGCAAGAGCTTGGAATGCTTTTGTGGCAGTAGTTAAGAACTTCCTAGGAAACAAAAAGTCTGAAAATTATAAAGATCTTGTAAAGGATTTACTTGTAAACTTTCAGCAGTTGGGTTGCAACATGGGCATTAAAGTTCACTATCTCAACAGTCATCTGGATAAATTTCCATAAAATCTTGGTGATGTTAGTGAAGAGCAAGGTGAAAGGTTCCACCAAGATATCAAAGTGATGGAAGAACGATACCAAGGAAGATGAGAGACCCATATGATGGCTGACTACTGCTGGAGCCTGCAAAGAGATTGTCTTGACATCTCTCATTCTAGGAAGTCCTATAAGAGAAAATTTATCAGCACTGAAAAGTAAGAAAACAAGAAAAAGACAATGTTAAGAAAACTGGTCCCGTGCTTGCTTTAATATGGATTTATTTTTTGCTTATTTAAACACTTTTAATCACTTTATGTGTCAATATTACCATTGTATATTAAAGTTCACTCCCTGCACAATTGTTTACTTTTCCATGCTGATTCTGAGTATGTAAAAACTTATTTTTTGAAAAAAAAAAAATTGGGGATAACCCTGCCAAAATGCGATATCTCCAAAATATCCGTATTTGATTGCTCGAAAACCTGACGTGATAGGCAAAAACTAAGGTGATTTTTGAAATCAGCACACCAAAGTTACCTAAAAACAGGTGTTAGAATTAAATCAGCAAAATTGGTGTTGGGCAGTGTTATTAATACAATGACAGTTCATATACTAAGGATAGAAATATATACAATTCATTAGAAATAATACTGCACTGTCAAAGTTAAGTGGAGCTACAGACAGACGTTTTCGTATCAAGAAGTCCATAGCCTAGAGCAGGGGTTCCCAAATTGGTGTTCCGCGGAACACTTGTATACCGTGAGAAGTGTTCCGCGGAACACAATTTGGGAACCCCTGGCCTAGAGAATAAGTGGCAGGACTCATGGATAGCTTGGATGATCGGGTTGGTTGAGTTTTTAATTCTTTGCATTAGACTGTGTTGAGCACGTCTTGTTACCTCCGGGAAGCTCGGGACATTGCGGGTAACAAACATTTGCGAAGCTGAGCATCTCGGGGGTAATTTACGTAAAAGTCTAAAAGACCTGTTGTACAGCAAATTTAGGGTTCTGCCAGAACCTTTTTTATAATTCACCCAGAGTTGCTGACCGTATATATTACTGCAGAAAGTACGAAAGAGTGTGCCTTTAGCTTCACTTGTACAGAAACGAAAGTTCCTTATGGTCATATTCGCTTTAGCACACAGGCTTCGAGATTGTTTTCTTATATCCGAGTCATCACTCAAGGAGCTGGTAATAGTTTGACCCAAATACTTAAACTCTTGTACTTCCTCAATTACTTCACCATTCACTTTAAACCTTATATCAGCTGGCTGATTACAGCTTTTAGGATGAAATTGCATAACCTTAGTTTTTGTAACATTAAAAAGAATATCATGTTTCTGCGAATACACTTCGCAGACATTTAGTAGCCGATTCAGACCTTTAACAGAGGGACTTTTTAACACCATATCATCGGCATAAACTAAGTTATTTATCCTTGTGTTATCTATACAGCATCCCACTGTTGCCTCATTAAGTAAAGCAATTAATCCATCAATATACACATTAAACAGCATAGGGGAGAGCAAGGAGCCTTGTCTCACCCCGCAAGAGGAGCCAAAACACTCGGATAGTACATTGTCCCACCTAACAGTGAAAGATTGGTGGGAATACCAAAATTTCAATAAATTTAATATGTACAAGGGAACCTTCCTGTCTTCTAGTTCTGCAAATAAAATATTGTGGTTCACCCTATCATATGCCTTACTTATATCAAGGAAACAGCTATAAATGGTTGAATTACTGTCATGGTATTTAGATATTGTTTCTTTAAGTACATAGATACACAGGTCAGTTGAGTGGGACCTTTTAAAGCCAAACTGATTAGATGTCCATAGGAAATCATTTAATCGGAGTAACAAGAGTTTTTCTAGTAGTTTCGAGAAGCAGGAAGCGACAGCAATAGGCCTGTAATTATTGCTGGACAGAATGTCTCCGTACTTATTTTTGACCAGGAGCAAGATATATATACCCTCATGAACTCTGCAGGGATATAGCTATGAGCAAGCATGGCTGATAGGAGCAATGATATGTGCAGACATACTACGTCATTTGCATATTTTAAGTGCTCATTCGATAAGTGATCTACCCTTGACGCAGAACCAGTCTTTAACTCTTTAATTAACCTCTTTACTTCAGAAAATGATATCAAAATATTTTCCCTTGTCCCTCCCACAATCGTTTCGCTGCAATCTATCTTAAGATTATCCCTACTCACACTATTAAGAATGTTAGAGTAGTGGTTTTTCCACAGCTTTGCAATTTCATCCTCCCCCTACACCCCATCGATTGTCGGAGGGAGGACATTTTTGACACCCGTTTGATTCTTAACAAATTTCCAAAATTTGTTATTATCGTTATTTATGCGAGCTTCACAGGCTTTTGATGCTCGAATAGACTCTTCTTCCTGTTTACATCGCCTTATGGCCGCCTTATACTGACCCCGACTTCTACACATATTCATGTATACTGGTCCTAATCTGAGTCTACCATGAAAGCACCACAAATCATAGGCGTCTTTCGATTCCCTTTTCAGGGGGGCAATAAAATCATTCCATCCAAAAATAACCTTAGTATGATAGTTGTAAGATTTAATCAGGGGGCTTCCTGCTTCTCTTAACACGGATATTATCTTACTATAATACCTATCTATGAGTTTACAGTGAGAATCATTTGAGCAAGGATTATTACAGGCAAGGTGCAAAATTTCTAAATTATTAAAGAGGTGACATGTTCTGTCTTTGTATTCTATTCTCGGCTGCATATTAACATTGGACCAATCGACGCGATTATTCTTACCTATTGAGTTCTTGTTAAGTCGTGTTGCACATAAATTGGTAATGTTAATTAATATATCTAATGGTCTATGATCAGAAAGAAGGAAATCATGCAAAATATGAACTCCAACAATACGATCCTTTAGATTATTACTAGTGAGACAATGATCAATCCATCTGGTGGTACCACTCATATCGCTAACGTATGTAAAATTACCGCTGGCTGACCCTAATACATCTACATCACTTATACTTAAATTGGCCGACTCGCACATGTTACCCAATTCTACAAAGAATTCCGAGTTCACATGTGCGTTATACAGTGAGAATATTTGGGGTTATCTGATAATGACTTAATTTTGTACACCAAATCAATGTATTCATCTAGATTACTGCCGTTGTTGTATGGTAAATAGCAGTTTACAATTAATATGCACTCATTGATCACTTGTAATTCAATGCCAAACAACCTTACATTATCGCTTATTAAAAATCTTATATGTTTTGACAAATTTTTTCTTAATAAGAAAGCAACACCACCAAAAGGCCTACCATACATTAATTCATCTGGCAAGTCTACTGCTGATGACGCATGGTACATACTGTAGAGTCATCATGGATGGTAGAGAGGAATTTTGGCTCTTGCTTTGGTAGCCAGTGCTCCTGCAGGAGTATCAAATCTGCACTGTCGCAGATTTTATGAACATCTACAGTTGAATTCCTCACTGATCTTACATTATATGAGACTATTTTCAATAAGTTTATACTGTATATCTTAGTTTTAGTTAATTTTCGCATTTAAAAAAGACGAAAATTTAATTCTGTGCATAAAATTACCTAAAAGAAGATATTTTTTTATTAAAAATCAGCATTCAATAAAACCGGGAAGATCCGACGCTGGTGCACTCCGATGTGTGTGTGAATGGGTGTGTCGCTTTAGTTTTTGCCGTTTCTCCTCTTTATCACCTTATGTATTTTGCATACGGACTGTTTATGCCTTCTCACCCTCAGTTCGATGAGAAACGATATATATATATATATATATATATATATATATATATATATATATATATATATATACCTTACCTTACAACCTTACAAAGGTTCCACGTGATGATTTCTCATTTCGCGAAGGTCAAGCGTGTCGCCCCTCCTCTCGAGTTGGCCTGGTGAAGTAGTGAGTTGGATTCTTGCGCTCTCCACCTCACATAGCCAGGTACGCCCGGCTCATCGGGGATTGTTCTGAGCCAGGCGTCAAGTCTTCTTTTGAAGATTTCCACTGCAACTCCCTTCGTGTTTCTTAGGTCTTTGGGCAGCTGATTAAATAGTTTTGGTCCTCTCACTACAAAACTATTTTCTTTCAGGGTTAAGGATGTTCCCTGTCTCGCCTTCAATTTGGGAATACGACACAGTCTACCGTTTCTACCTTCCACCGTTGTTTGGGGAGTTATGGGATTCAGAGTAAGATTAGGGACTAGTTTCTCCATTATTTTCCAAGTGTAAATAATGGTGTATCTCTCTCTTCTCCTTTCCAGTGAATATAGGTTTAGTTCTCGTAACCTTTCCCAGTAATTTAGTTCTTTGCACCCATTGATCTTGGCTGTGAAACTTCTTTGAATCCCTCCAGCTGTCTAATGTCTTCTTTTTTATATGGGGATGTTAGGACCGAGCAGTATTCCAGTTTGGGTATTATCAGGGTTTTCAGTAGGGGGATCATTACATTCCTATCCCTTCGTTTAAAAGTTCTCAATATCAGACCCGTTATTCTCTTTGCTCTGTTTACTGCTATCTTATTTTGTGTTTCTTATTTTGTATATATATATATATATATATATATGTGTGTGTGTGTGTGTGTGTGTGTGTGTGTATGAAACACCGATTAATCAATATCGGTTATCGGTATTAAAATATCGGCCGATAAGTGATATATTTAAATTCCACATTAACTTTCTAATACATAAATGAAATGCTTCACAGAAATCACTTCACTCCATTTTCCGTAAAAAATATATGAAAAATTTTTTGGTTGCTTTAATTTTAAGGCTTTTATAAAGTGAAAGCTAGAGAAGCCGGCTCTTTTCCGTTCTACTCCAGCAACAAAAAATGAAATTATATATTATTTTCTACTGTAGTTTTACTTGCTGAATTCAATAATATATATCTTATTTTGGAGAAATTAATAACAAAAGAGTTATAGTCCGTTTATTTTATTTAAAAGTAGAGATTGCATTTAAGATTTCAATAAAAATGTCCTTTCCTTTTTGTCTTCTCCTCCACAGAAATTCACATAAATAAGAATCTATCATATTTCTAGATGTTCCCCAATGTCTCTTGTTCCTTTGTTTAGCTAAATCAACTGTACGCCCTTGACGATTGGTTAGGTTAGGTCGTGATATTTTCGTTAGTTAGCCTTATAAGGTTAACTAAAGAAGGCTGGGGTAGAACGTTATTTCCTTAACTATGTTTATGACATTCCATTTATCATCCATAACAATATCTACAAAAGAGAGAAAAAAATTAATAATTATAACCATAACTAATTAAAGCACGAACACTTTCTCCAAAATAAAATATATATTATTGAATTCAGCAAGTAAAACTACACTAGAAATTGTTGCTGGGGTAGAACGGAAAAGATCCGAAAAGCCTTACAATATTTATCATCCATAACAATATCTACAAAAGAGAGAAAAAAATTAATAATTATAACCATAACTAATTAAAGCACGAATACGTTCTCCAAAATAAAATATATATTATTGAATTCAGGAAGTAAAACTATACTAGAAATTGTTGCTGGGGTAGAACGGAAAAGATCCGAAAAGCCTTACAATATTTATCCCAAATTTTATCTCAAGGACAAAACTCCTTTAAACTTAGCTTTTATTCTCTTTAATTACTAATATCTTCGCATATTTCAAAATATTCTAGACTAATCCAGTTTTCATAAAAAGTTTACAAGGTCTAATTTAAATTTGATATTTGAAGAGATAAACACTTAAAAAGAAGTGAAGTTCTGACAAATTGAATGTGTCAACAGTCAACTAGTTTTGTGGGGAACGTCAGATCACAAATCATGCATATACTGCACAAAACTACTGTATTTCTAGTTTTCTCCCTTAACAAATGATGTAGAACAAAAACAGTTATATTGAAAGAATTCTACAGGACTATTCATAACACACACACACACACACACACACACACACACACACATATATATATATATATATAGAGAGCGGGTGTCCCATTCGAAATGAAACAACTTTGAAACCTCATAATTTTTTATTGAATGATGCAAGCAATGTAGTATTCACACAGTAAATAGTCGATGTCATAAAGTTTCATATGATATATGTGAATTATAACATTTAGATACATTAGAGTTCTTTACTCTATGCATTCAATATGTGGACCATTTATAGCACGGAGCAGGTCGCAACGGTACTCAATTTCCCTCTACACGTTGCCTAGCATCACAGGGGTTACAGAGTCCACCGCTTCTGTGATGCGCTCTTTCAATTGAACGAGGAATCTGCAGTTCGACACTGGCACGACGGATGGACTTTCTCAGGCTACTACCAAAGGCGCCGCGTATTCGTTCAACATCTTCCGATCTTGTTCGCCCTCCAGAGTGTTCCTTTAGAACACTGCCAGTCTCCTCAAATTTCTTGGTCCATACATATAGGTCTCTTCTGGTGGGTGGTTCCTTGTGAAAGGTTGTACGAAATTGCCGTTGCACCAGAGTAGGGGACTTCAACTCAGCCATCCATAACACACATTTCGCTTTTTCTTGTGGGGCAAACATAATTCAATCTGAAACAAACAAAAAACATTATGACAAAAACTTATGCATATGGTGTAGTAACTGGCAAAGTTTCAACATTCTCACATTAATACTTTAAAAATTACAGAATTTCAAAGTTGTTTCATTTCGAATGGAACACCCGATATATATATATATATATATATATATATATATATATATATATATATATATATATATATATATATATGAATAAAACCACGAAGGAAAGGAAACAATGGTGCTCAAGCACTTTCGTCTAATGACATCCTCAGGAATACTGAAGTAAATAAAGAGTTCGAGACTATATATACTGTAGGTCACAAAAAAGAAATATATATATATATATATATAATAAATATAGATATAAAAATTGTGGGAGGAGCATACAAATTTGTAAGGAAAACTGCCAATTTTAGCACTTTGCCCTTCTTGTCTAAATCGGTACTGAACGAATTCAACACAAGATCAAATGGATTGTTTACAACCAATTTTATAGATATATAATGCCTGAATGATATATTGGTAAAAAAAAAATATATAAAAATAAATTGAAAAATAAAAATTGTAAGAGGAGCATACAAAGTTATAAGGGAAAACTACCAAAGTTTTAGCACTCTGCCCTTCTTGTCTAAATCCTTCTGAACGAATTCAAAACAACAGGGTCAAGTCGAAAAGACCTTGGCTCATGTTAAAGTTATTTGTAAGTTGGATAATAACAGACTCAAGAATATTTCTATTAACAATGTTGCTAGAGTGAAACAAAATTGAAGCATTATTCCAATCAAAACAGTGGGATAACTCTGACAAATGGACAAAAAGGGCACTGGACGACTGTCCCGTTCTAACGAAATATTGATGCTGTTTTACGCGTGTACAAATCCTTTCCCGTCTGACCAATGAAAAAGGAATCACATTGTTTACAACCAATTTTATAGATAATGCCTGAATTATTGGTAGGGCTATTTTTTACTACGATATTTTTCACAACATTGTTATATGAAAATACTACATTAATAACCAAAAGTTTAAGTACATTAGCAATGCCTAAAAAGGCATGGAAAAATGGAAGTACTAAAATATTCTTTGACAAAGTGCGAGTGTTATTATTCACATGATAGAAGGTTCGTTTCAGGCATTATCTATAAAATTGGTTGTAAACAATCCATTTGATCTTGTACTGAATTCGTTCAGTACGGATTTCGACAAGAATGGCAAAGTGCTAAAATTGTCAGTTTTCCTTACAAATTTGTATGCTCCTCCCACAATTTTTATTTCTATATTTATTATATTTATATATATATATATATACACATAAATATATATATATATATATATTTTTTTTGTGTGACCTATATATAGTCTCGAACTCTATTTATTTCAGTGTTCCTGAGGATGTCATTAGACGAAAGCGCTTGAGCACCATTCTGTTTCCTTTTCTTCGTGATTTTATTCATCATAAATATTTTTCACGTGTTACTTTCGTGAAATAATTTTCATATATATATATATTACTGGATGTGTATATATACACATACATACATATATATATATGTATATACATACATATATATATATATATATATATATACACACACACATAAATATATATTTATATATACATACATATATATACATATATATATATATATATATACATACATACGTTAATTATACTGCGTGTTTGCAGTTAAATGTATATAATGTTACGGCATGCGGAAGGTGCCCCCTTGGGGCATTGGTTTCCGCGCGTATGTAGAAGAATTACGGCATCTGAATGAGTGAGGCCCATGGTGTAATGGTTTTCAAATCTGACCGGCAATCGGAAGATCCCGGGTTCGATTCAAGGGTGGTTACCTCATTTTTTCATTTGTTTCGTTCTCTCTCTCTCATCTTGCGCGGTATATCTCCTACACAAGCGTCGTTCTTTACGTTAATTATACTGCGTGTTTGCAGTTAAATGTACATACATACATACATACATACATATATACATATATATATATATATACACATATATATATATATACAGGGTGGGCGGAAAGTAGCTCCCTATTTTGGATTGGTAAAAAAATACGTATATTATCCATTTATTTCAGAAGAAATAATATGAAAAGGTAGGCATACATGGTAGGTTTTCTCTAGAATTCAATGTGGGCTCCAACTCTTTCCACCAGCTTCTGGAGCCGCCCAGGAATGGCGTCCACTGACTTTAGCAGGAACTCCGGCGGGATGGAGGACATGACTTCCCGAATTCGGTCCTCCAGTTCTTCCAATGTCCTCGTTTGGTGCGGTAGACTTCTTCCTTTACCCACCCCCAAAGAAAGAAGTCGCACGGTTACCGCTGAAAACGGCAGAATCGGTTCAGTGTAACGGTGTGGTGTGGTATGACCTCAGATCAGGTTTGGGCCCGTTCCTTCTGCGCAACACCATGAATGCTGAGCGGTACCTTGCTATGTTGCGAACGAGGTCTGGCCGGTTGTCAGCACATGGGAGAACATCGACGATCTGATATTTATGCAAGATGGCGCCCCTCCGCACTTCGCTCTTGTTGTCCGTGAGTGGCTGGATGCCCACTTCCCTGGGCGTTGGATGGGTCGTCGTGGTCCACATCAATGGCCAGCCAGGAGCCCCGACTTGACACCGTGCGACTTCTTTCTTTAGGGGTGGGTAAAGGAAGAAGTCTACCGCACCAAACCGAGGACATTGGAAGAACTGGAGGACCGAATTCGGGAAGTCATGTCCTCCATCCCGCCGGAGTTCCTGCTAAAGTCAGTGGACGCCATTCCTGGGCGGCTCCAGAAGCTGGTGGAAAGAGTTGGAGCCCACATTGAATTTTAGAGAAAACCTACCATGTATGCCTACCTTTTCATATTATTTCTTCTGAAATAAATGGATAATATACGTATTATTTTACCAATCCAAAATAGGGAGCTGCTTTCCGCCCACCCTGTATATATATATATATATATATACACACATATATATATATATACATATATATATATATATATATATATATATATACATAATATATATATATATATATACATATATATATATATATATATATATACATATATATATATACATATATATATATACATATATACATATATATATATATATATACATATATAATACATATATACAGTGGCGACTCGTGGTATAAATGTATGGGGGTGCGATTTCATAAAATTGTACGACAACACGGACTCACAATAGGCTAGCGCGAATCCAACTGCCGCTCACAAGAGTACTTGTATTAACATATGCGG